>BPTQ01000003.1:56611985-56910378 GCA_019973895.1 Chrysanthemum seticuspe
CCCCTTCCCATCTAAACCTCGCTTAAATTGTTGAACAACTTCTTTCCCCTTTTTTTGCAAAACATCATCTTCCTCAAGCAGCTTTCCTTTTCCTTTTCCTTTAATTTTCTCCCTTTTTTATCTACAACCCATTCTTCCTTTGATTACAACACCACCTTTCACTGTTGGTGTCTTGGTTCCACTCCGCTGCATTTTTTTCCTATCTATCCCCTGCCATTTACGTCTAGTCCTAAAAGGTGTTGGACTAACCATTCGAAAGTTAGCATCTTGCTCTATCTAACCCACAACTTCAAAACTTATGTTTTTTAAATAAAATTGTGCTAACTTTTGGGGCTTGTGTGCAACAAAGATATCAACTGACTCATGTGTTGCAGCCAGTGCAAACAAAGTATGAACATCATCATCAGTATGAATCAAATGCAAAACCATTTTCTAGGGATTCTTTAGGATCACAGAAAAACAACGCCCATTTTTGTTCATTAATCTCTGATAATACATTATCAAGTCTTGAACTAAATATATCACTATCACTGGTAAAGGCACACAGATTAATTAATGAACCTCCTTCATACCTGAGTGGGATATAATCAAAAAACCTATTACAGTGGATTCTGAACAAGACCTCCCCTTCTTCTTCTTCCTGAACATCCGTAAAAGTTGAGACGAATATTCTCTTGTCTTTCATTGTTTTACTTTGTGTTTTTACGAATGGGTTTGACTTGATGTGTGTTTCAGTATGTGAGTGTGGATGTATGTTAGGTTTGGTTTAGATTGGGTTTTCTTAATTGGGTCGGGTTATTATGATAGTGTTTATGGTTTCAGATCTTATTAGTTGGGTTTATTTGGTGTTTGGCAACACATTAATTGTGTATAAGCGTATCAAGGAAGACAAAGGTCAAGTTACAGGGTAATAAGTTTCATATGTCACACTTGGTCCCTGATTTGGTCAGTTAGCCATTTTTTGCACTTAAAATTCCTGCGTATTTTTACTCACACAAATTTGACTATTTGTCTTTTTACTAACTTCACAATTAGTCCCTGAATTTGGAAGGTCCCGTTGTTTTTGCTATTTATGGGTTAATAACCTATACCAGTTGCATACCAACAATAAAAAAAACATATTCTCACAAAATCTCAACAACCTCCGAATGGCTAACTTCTCACTTCTTCAAGAACTTGCCAAAGCTTCGAAGTCTGACTACATGTTTGACTCGATTTCTCTCTTTTATCATAGAGAAAACGATAAGGACATCCAAATTGCTAATGGCCTCCAACAGACTTTGTCTGACTTAATTCTTTGTATGAACTATGAAGGAAACCCAAGAATACATCTCTGAGCTCGAAGGCTTTCGAACTTTGGTGATGAACTACAAGTTTCTTGAGGATCTTCGCAAGAAGCAAAAGGCTAGTGTCTTGAAGGCCTTGGAGATAAAGAGGATGATCTGTCAAACACACTCTCAGGTGTTTGACAGGAACAACTTCCTTGATGATCTTAGGAAGACAAACTGATGTGAAGGGAAATCAAGTGGTTATGTTTTCCCTTTTTTTTTGGTAAAATATGTACCGAATATTTAATGTTTAATATGAAATTAATGAATCTATATGTTATGTTCTAGTTTATAATTTGTTAATTTTGTTTTAAATTTTTGTATTCGTCTTTGATTGTTGTTATATCTGTTTTGATTGTATTGGGTGTTGGTAGAACTATGGTCCTTGCTTAAATAATGTAAGAATATAGGGGAGTAAGGTTTTAGTCTCCTATCATGTCCTCACATTTGCATTAAGTTATAGGAAGCACTTTATTCTCACATTTTACCCCAAGTTTGAATTCATAAACCTAAAGCCTCAATTAAATGAAATTGCATCAAAATGGGTAAATCTAGAGCTCGTAAACAGATTAAATGCTCCAATTGTCAAACTGTTGGACATAATAAGTCTTGGTGTCACAAGGATCAAGTACCAAAACCAACAAAGGAAACAAAGGTTCGAGGTAGAAAAAGGCATTGTGATGGCAGAAGGAAACAGGTATTCATTTAATTATCATTTGCATAACGATTGTTCTTTTGTGTTTACATTCTAGTTGATGTGCAAATCTATTACTTTTGTAGTGGATGGATGAATACGAGATAAGGCAGACTATGGAAGAAGAGTTTGTTGAAGCTCTTTATGAGCAAGAAGAAGAACACACAATTTTGGAGGAAGATGGAGAGCAGTCAAGGATGGATGAAGATGCATTCTAGCAGTTTTTGGAAGAGGAGAGAATGTACAAAAGAATTGAAGAGGAATGGAAGAGGAAAAAATGGCTTGAAGAAGCAGAGTTTGAGGCAGCTTACTATGGAGTGACTGTAGAGGATTTATATCCAAGAAATCCATATGTGCTGGATAAAAAATGTTGAACTGCTGTTAGAAGGTTGTAGGCTTGTAGCCATTTGAAATTTGGACAATATCATGTTTGAAATTTATTTGTTTTTGTTGACTTTATAAGTCAGAATTGGTTATTCTAAACACCCCCTAAACTGCGTATGTTGACTCGATTTTAAGCATTTATGCTGTCTTTACTCCCATATACTTATTCAACAACCACAACTCCCATCTACTTATATAATACATCTTAAGTCATCAATTCTTTATCATACCAACATATTATCACCATGGATGCAGAAAATGGTTGTCAAATGGTATGCATTGACTGTTGGGTTGAAAGTGAAAACAGGGCTGGATTGACCTTTTTTGCAAGGCATCCACCTTATAGAGGTTTCATGTGGTATGTTTGTCCAGTGTACCTTGACAGAAGGGGAAACAAATCTTATACTAGTAGAGATGGTGTTACAAGGAAAAACACAACTACAAGAAATAGTGGTGGATATGTAATGGATCTACATATTTCGGCACCTACTAGTGTTGGTGCTTCCTTAGGCAGTGATGAAGAAGAAAGTGAACCACCTGCAGCTGAAATAGCAAGTAGAGAACGCCCAAGCCAAACACCACGTGAAGCACCTGCAACTGAAAGACCAAATGGAGAAGCCCAAGACAAACACCACGTGAACCACCTACAATTGAAAGACCAAATGGATCACCTACTAGTCAATTAACCAAGTTAATTACCTGCAAGAAATGCTATGTTGTCTTTCTGTCTAAATGTAACTTAACTGATATGTGTGTACTTCTTTTGTTATAAGAATTGAATTTTGGTTACAATTTGAATCTGTTGACTTTATAAGTCAAACAAAAGATATTTTAAAGACTAAAATAATTCGGTGTGGTTCCTCTAATATTTTGGTTTATGTTGACTTTATAAGTCAAAATGGGTTTTTCCAAATACCCACCTAAACTGCATAAGCAAATGCAAACTACAAAATGAAAACAACAAATCCAAAATATACATACACCACCACCTATTTATACCATCTAAAGAAAAATATACATGTTAACAAGTATCGTTTTCAGTAACCATCATCAGCCAAAAAATATACTTCTTCATTACATCAACAACTAAAAATAACAGTTGAACTTCTTGATAGGAGACTTGATATTCATGGGGGAGACTTGAGGTCCTTAGGGGGATTGGGGAGACACATACCACTTATTCCTATTTGTGCTAGAGCATCCCACAGCCGCTCCAAGACCAAGTACAACATTGGGAGTGGAAGCCTTGGAAAACCCTAATTCTCTCTCTCTAATGTGGGCGAATTTTGAACCCTCTCCTTGGCAACTGCATTCGATCCTGTAATCCATCATTCATTTTTTAACGATTGTTAATTCTCATTGATTGTGTTCCTTCGGCTACTGCGAGGGTAATATTATCTGGGTCTTAGTTATTGTTAACCAATTCGACGTGGTTTAGGGTTAGGGTTTCGTGTTTTTTATTGTTTTCGTTTTTTTGTGAGAGATGGAAGATGCGAGTAAATCTGATAAGACTTCGGTATCTGGTTTGGCAGCGCGAATTCGTAACATTGATGGTAAACCGTTGCGATCTGCTATTCGTAATGTTAAGCCATCTTCTCCTAAGGGTGATGCGTTGAATGCGGCTGAGATTAATAGAAGCCCTAATAGGGTTTCGTTTGAGGAAAGTGTTAAGGTTGATCAATCTTCTCACATTAATGTGCCGTCAGCATTGAATAAGGAAAACTCTAGGGTGTCGGTTGAGAATAGTGGTAATTTCCATGCAAGCCCTAGTTTTGTAACTGGTGTAAACCCTAATGTTGATACGGTTTGGGAGTCTAATCCGCTGTCTGGGATTAATACTGATGTAGCTCAAAGTTTGGGTGGTTCATCATCATTACTTTCGGATAAGAATAATGCTACAACTACAGGATCGTTTGTGAATGTAGTTCAAAAAATGGCTTCGAAAAAGGTTGTGAGAAGGTTCAAGAGATGCGAAATACGGAAAAGGTTGATGGAGCTGTTGTTGCAATTCCTTTAGAGGTGGTGGAAGCTGTTACGTCAAGATTTGAAAATACTCTTTATGGGTATTTTATTGGAAAAAGGCTTGCTTTTCCGCTTGTTGAGAACTATGTGAAAAACACATGGGCGAAATATGGAATAAAACGAATTCAACTTCATGAGGAATTCTTTTTGTTCCAGTTTGATACTAAGGAAGGAATGCAGCGTGTTTTAGAAGAAGGACCATGGATGATTCGACGGGAACCTCTTATGCTTAATGTTTGGTCGCAAACCACTGATTTGAAGAAGGCTGAAATTAAGAATGTGCCGATTTGGGTTAAGTTTCATCATGTTCCAATTGTTGCCTATTCTGAAGTTGGGTTGAGTCTTATTTCTACCCAGGTGGGGAAACCAATCACTTTGGATGCGTACACTAGCAATATGTGTGTGAGCTCTTGGGGACGTAATACGTATGCTAGGGTTCTTATTGAGGTCTCGGCTGAAGTGGATCTTAAAGATGAATTGGTGATTGCTATACCTATTGGTAAGGATTTAGGGCACAAGTTGGCTACGGTTTCTATTGAATATGAATGGAACCCTCTGCGTTGTTCTACTTGTTTGATTTTTGATCACAATAATGACCAATGCCCTAAACTTCCTAAAGAAGCTCCTGCTGCTCCTATTGTGAATGATGGGTTTAAAGTGGTCAAGAATAAGCGTAATAAGAATAAAAACAAACAACAAAAACAAGTAGAAGGTGTGAAGTTGAACAAGCCAGCTCTTAACCTTCAATATCGAAGGGTGGATAAGGATGCTAAGAAGGATGGTCCGAATACAAGTGAAAAGAATACCAAAGATAAGAATCCGGTTATTGTTTCGAACTCTTACAGTGCTTTGGATAATGATGATGATTTGTGGGAGGATAAAGGTAATGAGTCTATGATTAATGAAAGTGATAGTGAGGAAGTGGATGAAGAATTGGTCATGGTTGATCGTACAAGTCAAGCTGCTAGTACTTCGAAGGGGGCAAGCACTCCCAGTACAAATGTTATCAATGTGTAACATCGCTTCTTGGAATATTCGGGGTCTAAACTTCTCCCCGAAACAAAAAGAAGTTCGGAATGTAATTTTTGAGAACAAATTATCTATTTGTGCTATTCTTGAGTCTCATGCTAGTGGTGATAATCTTATGAAGCTCTGCTCGTTTATATTTCGCCATTGGGACTGGACAAGTAATGGTAATATGTGTGCTAAAGGTACGAGGATTCTTTTAGGCTGGAACCGTAATGATGTTGATGTTTCGGTGATAACTCAAGATGACCAGGTTATTCATACGCGAATCTGGATTAAAGCGGACAAGAAAGAGGTGTTTTGTTCCTTTGTGTATGCTCATAATTATTATATTCATCGTCGTGCTTTATGGAATAATTTGAGTATGCATAAGGTTTACATTCGTGGTAGGCCTTGGTGTATCTTGGGGGATTTTAATGCTGCATTGATGCTTGATGATAAATCTTTGGGTTCTTCGACTATTGATATCAGGATGCGTGAATTCAAGGAATGTATTGATGATATTGAAGTCATGGATGTGCAGAATACGGGGCTGAAATACACATGGAATCAAAAACCAAAAGGAGTTGATGGTATTTTAAAGAAAATTGATCGTGTTATGGCTAATCTTGAATTTTTTGATGTATTTCCAGGAGGTCATGCTATTTTTCAGCCATATCGCATTTCTGACCATGCTCCAGCTGTATTATGTCTTCCATCCATGGTTCCGTCCAAACCAAGACCGTTTAAATTCGCAAATATCCTTGTTCAGAATGCAAGGTTTAAAGAAGTGGTGATGGAGGGTTGGACCAAAGAGGTTAGTGGTTTTTATATGTTCAAAGTTGTTTCTAAACTTAAACATATGAAGAAGTTTTTTCGAAAATTGATGTATGAGAATGGTAATTTGCACAATAATGTTAAGAAGCTTCAGTTTGAGCTTGATACTGTTCAGCGTGCATTGGATAAAGACCCTTTTAATACTGTTCTTCGAGAAGAGGAAGCCGTGTATGTGCAAGCGTATTGTGATGCTATTCTTTTAGAGGAACGGTTTTTACAACAAAGGTCTAAAGTAAATTGGCTTCGTGATGGTGACTCGAATACTGCTTACTTCCATAAGTCTGTTAAAAGTCGTGTCTCTCGAAGTAGAATTGATGTGATTACTGATTTAGATGGTGTGACGTTTGAAAATGAGCATGTTCCTAATGTGTTTGTATCACACTATGAAATATTTCTTGGTCAAGCAGGTATAACGGAACATTTAAATACTACGGAGCTGTTTCAGAATCGGCTTGGGGAACAGGAGGCTATGGAAATGATTCGAGAGGTTAGTGATCTTGAAATCAAGGATGCTTTGTTCTCTATGGAGAATGATAAATCCCCGGGGCCTGATGGTTATACGGCTGCATTTTTTAAGGAATCTTGGGATATTATTGCTTCTGATTTTAAGCTTGCGATTCGTGAATTTTTTGTTAATGGTCGGCTGCTCAAGGAGGTAAATCACACAATCATTGCTTTAATTCCTAAGGTTTCTTCGCCTGCTAGGATTAATGATTTTCGGCCTATATCTTGTTGCAATGTTATTTTTAAATGCATTAGCAAGATTATTGCTAATCGTATAAAAGAAAGTTTAAAGTTTTTGGTAAGTCCAAACCAATCTGCTTTTGTTCCTGGTCGAAGTATAGCTGATAACATTTTACTTACCCAAGAGCTCATGCACAATTACCATTTGGATCGTGGAGTTGCTAGATGTGCTTTTAAAGTTGACATTCAAAAGGCCTACGATACGGTGGATTGGAATTTCCTTAAAGGTATTCTGATTGGGTTTGGATTGCACACTCGGATGGTTGGATGGATTATGGAATGTGTTACTTCTACATCCTTTTCTATAAGTATTAATGGCTCGCTTCATGGGTATTTCAAAGGTAAGAGGGGTCTTCGTCAAGGTGACCCTATTTCCCCGTATTTATTTACATTGGTTATGGAGATTTTATCGCTTATTATTAAGCGTAAGGTTCGAGATGCTGATTCGTTTACATATCATCACCATTGTTCTAAATTGGAGCTGGTCAACCTATGCTTTGCTGATGACCTTTTTCTTTTTGCTCATGGGGATGTGAATTCAACGAGAGTGATCATGGAAGCTTTGGAGGAGTTTAAGAAAGTTTCTGGATTGGTGCCTAGCATTCCTAAGAGTACGGCTTATTTTTGTAATGTGCTTAACCATGTAAAGCTTTCAATCTTGCAAATTCTTCCCTTTGTTGAAGATAGGTTGCCGGTTAAGTACTTGGGAGTGCCTCTTGTGTCTTCTCGATTGATTCATCGTGATTGCAAGGAGTTAATTGAGAAGGTTCAAGCTTGGGTGGATAATTGGAAGAATAAGTTCCTTTCTTCAGCAGGTAGGCTTCAACTTATTCAATCAGTTATCGGGTCTTTACATGTTTTTTGGGCTTCGGTTTTTGTTCTTCCTTCTCAAGTTTTGAACGAAATTGAGCAAATCATGAGAGGTTTTCTATGGAGCCAAGGGAAGTATAAAAGAGGCCAAGCGAAAGTTGCTTGGGAGGTTATTTGCCTTCCAAGGAATGAGGGAGGTCTTGGTATTCGTAGATTATCTGTTTTCAATAATGCTTTAATGATATCGCATATTTGGAAATTGATTAATAATAAGGAGTCTCTTTGGGTTAAGTGGATTCATGAATATAAATTAATGGGTCGCAATTTTTGGGATGTGCCTATTCGGGGTAATATGACGTGTGGTTGGAGGAAAATTTTGCGTCTTCGTCCGCTTATTCGTGAGTTTATCAATTACAAGATTGGTGATGGCTCTTCAATATCGGCTTGGCATGATCGTTGGTGTGATCAAGGTCCTCTAGCGAAAGTTATATCTAGCCGAAGTATTTATAATGTTGGGTTTGATCAAGCATCGAAACTTAATGAAATTATTGCTGATGGAAACTTTGCTTGGCCGAATGAATGGTATGTGCAAATTCCTATATTGAATTCGATTAATGTTCCTATTCTTAGCCAAGGATTACGTGACCAGGCTGTTTGGAAGGATTCTAGTTGTGTTATTAAACCATTTTCGTGTTTAATACGATTAGGCCTAGGGGGGATAAAGTGCCTTGGATGTATTGTGTATGGTTCCCGGGTAATATTCCAAGACATGCTTTAACTTTGTGGCTTATTATCAAAAGGAGGCTAAAAACCCAAGATATGTTGCGAGTTTGGGATAATGTGGATGCTTCTCTGGTTTCGTGTACATTATGTAATGGGTGTATGGATTCCCATGAGCATCTCTTTTTCGAATGCCCTTTTTCTAAACAGGTTTGGACTCAAGTTACTAATTATGCTAAACTGCCAATTCCGAGTTCATCTATTGATAATATTATTCTTGGTATTATCCCGTTTGCCAAGAGGAGAAACACCAAAAGTTTAAGCTCTAAGTTAGTGTTGGCTGCTACGGCTTATTTTATATGGCAAGAAAGAAACAATCGTTTGTTTGGCAAGATGAAGCGATCTAAAGAACAAGTGGTTGATTGTATTACTAACACGGTAAGGCTTAAGCTTGCATCGTGTAATTGGAAGTCTTCGAAGGCCTATGACAATATTAGCAAGATATGGAAGTTAAATTCAAGTCAGGTTCGAGGGTGATCAAACGTGGTTTCTCTTTGTGTTGTTTTAGATGGTATTTCCCTATTGGTGTTTTAGTCATTGTAATAGGGATAGTTTTCCGTGTGGCATGTCACTCGGATTAGTAGTGGTTGTTAAAGCTTGTGCTTGAGGTTAATGTGGTACTTCAGCCACATTCCTTTGTACTTCATTGTTTTTGGGTTAATATATTTTACCGGGGTAATCATTCCCTTTTACCCAAAAAAAAAAAAGTGGAACCTTTCAAAGTAGTACTGTTAGAAGACATGATCCCAAACTCATCATCAGATGTGTCTGAAATAATGATGACACTAACTTCATTTCCTTTCAAGTTAGTATATGGAAAGATAGCCAAAACAGAAAGAAATCAGAGTTCACCTATTACAACTTTCTTAGCTTGCAAACATTAAGTCTAACCTTTCTCAAACTCCTTATTCCCATATTTTTCCCACAAGTCTTCAAGTATCACATCGGCAATGTCATCTCCTATATCCCACTTATTCCCATAAGTAGCCATGGCATACTCAATCATATCGTCAGATACCTTTAGCTTGCTATAATCCCTTTCTTTGGCAGATTCTGACACTGCTTGGATTTCTGTCAAATAAAATAGGGTTATTTATGCTCATTCCTTGCCAATCACACAAATACAAACAAACCAACTAACCTTTCATCACATCAGCTTCTTTCGCAAATCTGCATAAATCTTCAAACATTTCATCAGACATTTCATCTTCTTATAACCAAGTATCCCCATATTTGGCCTTCACATATTTTACCATCTCATCAGTTACTGCTGTAAAAGTAAGGTCCTTGTCTGCCATTGTTAAAGTGTATGTGAGGGTTATGTGACGAGAGAGGGAAACAATCAAGATGGTATACGGAATAGCTTTTCTTTGGTTTAGTTAAGGTGTGGTATAAATATGTATGGACTATATTACCCTCAACTAACTAATATAAATCAGACGTTGACCTCGACGTTAATGGTCAAGGGATGAGTTTAGCATATAAACTCCTTGTTTTGGACTCCCGGCGATGAAAAAGGGAACTTTTGTCCCATCGTGATGCGTATGTACAAGTTTAGGGACGAACCGTGTATTTTACTCTTATTAATATATACGGCTAAACACACAAAATATACCGCTAAATATTAGACGTAATATCACTGCAAAACCCTAATACATTAATATAAGACCTTTCTCTCAAAACCCTAATATGAATGATGCAATTCATATTGTTTATATTAAATCATGTAAATTTTATTGTTTGTTTAGACACATATTGATTCATTTTTTATTCTGGATACAAGAAAGTTTTCAAACAATTTGGAACTGATGAGGGACTCTTCAATTGTGTTCGTGAATATTATTTTATGAAGCAGCCACATATAATGTTAGGGTTTATGAATGATTTTCATTCTTGGTTTCATGCCGAAGACATCACCCCAACAACATGGAGATTTAAATTAGGTTTTTGATGAGAAATTGAATCTATAATCCTCAATCATGTTTGTTTATTAATTTTTGACGTAGTTGCTGTATAAGTTAGATTTTTTATTATTATTTCATTGTAGTTGTGACACTAAAGAGGAGATTCCTATCGCCCATATGAAAAGAATTTTTCGAACTGAAATACATGCTTCTAATGTTGGTAGTCATATGGTGAAAGTATTTGTTTTATTTCAGATACAGTGGATGCGAATGGAGTACCAGAAGGCCCTATCAGTCAACCACACCATGATCAGTTTCAAATACTTTGTTGCTATATCTTGCAAATGTCATTTTTGTATATATTTCAGTGATCCTCCTCTGTAGGGCTTTTGTTATACCTAGAAATCTCACAAATTTTCATCTTATATATAGGAAGGCATCTTAAATATTAGCAACCTCTAATGAGGGAGTTCAACAAGCCCTACTTAAGATTCTAGAAGGACTGTAGCAATTATGCTTGTGAGAAATTTATCAAAAAATAGGTTTGACATTGATATTTCTATAAGAGGACAACTAACTTTAATGTAGTCTTGATAGTCTTACCAAATTCAAAGGATATATTTATTGGTTGTTGACATCAAGTATGCCATCTAGCTCTGACTATACATAGTATTAATTTTTTCCCCCAACAGATTGTGAATGCGCTTGAAAAGGGAGCCAGGAAGCATCCTTGAGGCGAAAACATTCAGGTGTATTCAGATGCTTATCATGGTGTATATAAGTCTTGCTAAATTTGGCACATCTCATATTTGAACGAGGCATAACACAAGCAAGTAACTTGATTTTCTATTTAAAGTATCTAAGTATTGAAGTCGTATCACTACTGATGAATAAAGGTACGAGATTGCCGGTTTTACCAGTGACAAAAGTCTTTTTTGGTATCATATTTCCATGTAACTGTTGCATTAAACTTAGCCATCCGACTTTATATGTTTTCACTATATGGGATATGATGGCTTATCTGTGTTACAGTAAATGTAACTACTGATAAAGTTTTTGAAATTATAGTAATCGCGTTTTTGTGTTATTTAATAGCATTATATTTAGCATCATGTTCTATATGTTTGCACTATATGGGATATGATGGCGTATCTGTGTTACAGTAAATGTAACTATTGATAAACGAATAGCTTATGATAAAGTATATAAAATTATAGTAATCGCATTTTTGTGTTATTTAATAGCATTATGTTTAGCATCATGTTTTTCTATGTTTCTGGTCTTGCTACAATGACCATTTTTTTAAGTTCTTTAGTCAATTCAAGATTAAATTTAGGATCAAGTACATTGTAAAGGATGTTTGTGACTCTTTTGGTTAAAATGTTTAACATCGTGACTTTTCTATGTTTCGGAATCTGTTGCTGACGTTTTGCAAAATTGTTTTCTCACCTTTTTACCATCTGTTATCGTAGAGGTGCGAAGGATTGCAACAACCAGACATCTTAATGCAACTTTGATAGCGAGCCCCCCATTTCACTGTCACCAGTGGCCCAAACAATTAAACTTGGTTTGCAGGGGCACCCATCAACTTTTTCCTTTATCTGAAGCGGAAACACGTGATG
Source organism: Chrysanthemum seticuspe (assembly GCA_019973895.1). NCBI lineage: Eukaryota > Viridiplantae > Streptophyta > Magnoliopsida > Asterales > Asteraceae > Chrysanthemum > Chrysanthemum seticuspe. The sequence goes on from BPTQ01000003.1 coordinate 56,624,116, forward strand.
CCAAAGGTGTAACAAGGAACCTCGAAGAGTAGAGTACATCTGAGTGTCTTTCTTAGTAAGTTGCTGCCTTTTTTATATATCGTCACATTATCAAAAACTTTGGTCCTTTTTTTAAGCTTACGACCCTTTCTTTCAACATGTCCACTTCTCAACCGAAGAAGGAAGGAACACCACCGTGATGGATATCTGAGAAGTTAGGCTGATATATAGGTGCACCAGTAAAATGTTGTTTTCGATGAATATATATATCTTGATGTTGATGCTCATGGAAGTACCAAGTCTGGTGTTGAAAAACATATATGAGCTAAAGAATAATCTGTTACCAATAATTCATGTGTTGTTTACTCTAATAAAGTTAACATTGAGTATCCTTTTCTGATGAATGGAAAGCAGTCCCAACGACTTCTTGCTGGTGACAGCAGGGTGAAAATTTCTCCAAACCTTCCGATTATTACAAGAAACAAAGTCATGGACCATACGTGTAGGTTTGGGTTATTTTTTGTATATGAGATTTATAATTCATTAAAGATGATTTAGTTTATGAATATTAAGGATTCACATTTTTACCTATTTCATTGATTGTTTGTTGTAGTATGGTGGATGAAGCAATGGCTCAGCTCAAACCACCATTCGCAGCACAGCAAGAGGAGACCATGTTTCAGGCTGCACCTGCTCCTAGCAAATCCCTCAAATTGCCTCTACGCCTAGGAAGCAGAAAAGAAAGAAAATGTAGTTGCTAAAGCAGATGAGAGATTGAAGGCAGTTTCTACTGCCTGCAGTTGCAACTAATACACATGGTGATTCAAATTTATTTCACTGAAATTGTATTCAATTATTTTCGACTAGGGAGATAAGAATTAAGCATATATACAACGATCTAAAATCTATAAAAGTAGAAATTATATTAGTCTTATGAGGTAATAAAGAAGATGCATAGACGTTATTGATATATGGATCATATTAATTAGATAAATTGATAGATCCACTTCAACCTTACATTAGTCTTATGAGGTAGCATCCACACCACCCAGATTAATTGGATAAATTGTGATTTATTGCTTTGTTAATTCATGAACTTATTGTTTGGCTATATCGTAAAGTTAGATAAGTAGTTATTAGCGGCCTAAGACTAATTATATATGAAGAATGTAAAAAAAAGTTGTGAAGTCTATAAACCACAAATGTATTTTATATTTACGGTATACATTTTGTTTCCTTAAGAAGACAGAAGTTTTGCTAAATAGTACATGAAAATAGTATGCCTAAATAATTTTATTTTTCCCAGCCTTGGAGCATGTAGAGATGACGGTGACACTCTGGATTTGCAATGCTTATGTTCTCTTAATTGTAAGTCTTATTATTTAAATTCTACATAAGATCATTTTTTTTTGAAAAAATATGCCTCATAATTTATATTCTCAAATTGTAACAGAATTGATTAGAGTTTGTGATATTATATGCATGGTAGTGTTTGAAGCAATGAGCTTGAAATCGGGTGTCATGTATTAGTTCTATTTAACCGTGCTTGCTAAATTCGAAGTGGCAAAATGGGTGGGTCATAAGGGTCAGATAGGCTGCTAAAAATTGTTTGAAAAAAAACAACAAATCGACCTAACCCGTATATAATAGTCAAGCAAATGGTGGCAGTGGAAGGGAATAAAACTACTAAAATATATAACATCCTGATGAAAGTACCTCAGGTAAGTTCATTTAGTTTTATTTTTAATTCTTTGTTGAAGCGGAAGTAACTCCCATACGTATGGATTGGAGTCTTTATTTCCTGTTTTTACACTTGGGGCGGACTTTAAAATGATTGTGAACCTCAAGTTTCATGTAAGGAAATGCTTTTTCGTCAAAGAAAAGATACAAACAAAATGATCAAGTGACCTGGATTATCATCTTCTATTGCCATTATGCCAATGCAATGATACGTTTCATTTATTCATGACATTACATACGTCTACTTTTACATGAGTACAAAAAATACTTTTTAAGATGGAAACCTCTGAGGTGTGCTACAAGCCCAGGTAAATATGTAGATGACTAATGTTTATATGCTGATGTTTCTCTATGTAGTAAAGAAAAGAAAAAAGAAGATTCATCTAGGTATGAATGAGTTGGAAGCATGGATCATCATGCGTAAAAAGGTACACTTATTTTCTTCTTTACTTGGTATATTCATTCATTTTTATTTTTTATGACAATGAAAATGTTAACATTAGTTTTCCTTATAGCTCATGATATGTGATTTCTATATTGATGCAAACATCTATTTTTTTTTAACAAAAAAATATGCAAACACTTAATGGTTGTGATCTATCGAATTTGGTGCTACATAACTAAGGAGTGTTTGGACCAATCACTGATGAAATAGGGCGTGTTTGGAACAAACTAAGAAAAATGTATATATCACGTATTTGTAGAAATGCAGAATTTATGGAACTAAAAGAAAGTGTATATATATCAAGTAGGTCACTGCGAAATGAGGTTTATTTAAATAAGGTTGTTACAATAATAAGGATAAGGTGTGTTTGGCCCATGCTATTCCAGTATTGTTTTTAGATCAGACTTAATGCAGAAATTATGTGTGTTTTGGAGATGCTTAAAATTTAATAGTCAAGCTACTGCATAAATAGATAATATTGATATTAATAAAAAGTTTTCATTCATAATAAAATACTACTAAAGCCGTAATAGGGTTTCTAATACATAGTTCAAAAAGGTGGTTGCCAAAGCCATTGGAGGTTGTTTAAAAAGTTGAAGAGATCCGTTGCTCAAGTTAGTGAGTGTATCTCAGCAGCAGTTCGGCTCAAGCTTCTTTCATGTAGGTTCAAGCGAACTAAGGAGGGAGAGGCTTACGCTCGAGTTTGGGACCTTCCTGATTCTGTTTTTTAGATGATTGATCGTCTTTTTTGTTTATGTTCCATTAGGTGGTTTTTCCCTATTGGAGTCATTGGTTATGTAGTTGATTTGTAATTCGTTTGGCATGTCATTCGTATAGGCTGTTCAAGCTTTGCTTGAGGTTAATGTGACACTCAGTCACATTCCAGTGTTCTTATCGGAATTTTGGGTGATTAATATATTTTACCAGGGTATGATTCCCTTTTACCTAAAAAAAAGCCATTTTTACTGCAAAGTAGCAGAAGTAATGGAGTTTCCAGGTTGTTTTCGTAAGGGGTTTTGGGTGGGATAATGTGCGCGCTTCACCAGTGACTCCTAGAAAGTTTAAGGATAACTATGTATGTAAACCAAAACATGCCTTAATTACATCCACATCTACTTTAGCGTCTAAGGTATGCTTGACGATCGAAATTTATCCATTTATATGTAGTTATTCCCAATTTCCCATTCTGAGTAAATGACAGCAATTAGGTTGTTTGTGCTTTTACTTTGTAGGTCTGAACTTAAAGTAAACTTTATATATTTTTTTCTCATAATTTATCTGTATATAGGTCATGTTGTTGGTCTTACTAATGGCAGCAAACCGCTACAGGATCATTATCATCATCATCACCCTTACTGTCATCAGCAACATCCCCATAGGGCAAGAACTCCTGCAAATCTGCAATATCCCCAATGCCATCCCTAGGTATAAAACTATATTTTATTTGCTTATATATGCATCAGTAACTTTATATTCTTTGTTCGCATTAGTAACTTACTACAATATAAATGCAATGCAAAAGGACGAGCAAAACTCTTCTATTTTATTCTGATTCAAAAGGCTACTCAAAGTACTACCTGAAGTGTATTTTTCCTCGAGGGATATTTTCATGTTTCTTATATTTGTAAATTATGCTATATAAAATATTTAAGATATGCGGTTATCACTATACACGTGATCAGAGTCTCTTACTGTAAACTTTAAACTTTTTACACGTTTCACATTAGTTAATTTAACTAATTGGTAGTGCATTTTAATGTTAGTGGAGGTCGAGATGGGGGAAGTACAGCAACCCCTTATGCTCAGAAACCTAAAGTAGACGGTGGTAGTAGTACACGACCTGCTAGAAATCTAAAGTTGATATCGGCAATACCTGACCATTCGTGCTAGTCAAGTTGTTCTTGCTTCATCTAATCCTTCTGATCCTTATTAGGTTACTTCTACTTTATATATTTTTGTTTATTTTTTTATATTTTCTATCAATCGTGATTTATTTTGGCATTGGGAGATTATGAAAAACTCATAGTGATATACAAAATTGGGATCATACTCTTGATTTACAGAAATGAATACTTGTCTGGTTAAGCTTTCGCCAAGCACCTGTATGATAAATTGAAAATAAAAAGTTTAGCTTTAGGTTTTAATAATATGGACTCTAGCTCTAGCTCCAAACACACCCTAAGAGAATCAATTATTGTTTAGAATACACTGATATGCACAACTTAGATGATGTTCTGTTTAAGCTTATTTTCGGTCTTACAAGCTTATTTTGCTCGGCTTATTTTACAAATTTTGAGCCTATTTTCCATTTTTAAGTCATGAATGATTAGAATTAGTTTGTACTTGAAAACTTGAAATTGATTGATTGAGACTTCTAAACACGTAATCAAATGATCAATTACACAATGCATTGCCAAACATGCCCTTTAGTGTTGAGCTAAGTATTGCACCAAGTTGCTGACTTTTTGTGTTTTGATTTTGTAACAACATTGGATTAAAGATTTCAAATTTAGCACAAGATTTAAGGATCAAAAGGGCCATTTTTCTTTTGCGTTGGTCAACAAAGCCACTGGTCAAGCCATGAAACACTCTGAATTTTCTTATCTGGTATGGCATTCCATTTGTCAATGAGTTTCAATGGAAAGCGGTAAGTTATATTGATATTTGACATTTCTTTGGACCGAGCATCAGGACTCACTAAGTGATTATAGGATAGTAAAGGTCAACAATATTAATCTCTATGTTGATGCTAAAAATGGTGACAAAAACCATGGTGACGTGCATGACGTTATTTTACGGACACTTACACTAATCAAATGTGGATCATGTAATGTAAGTTTATTAACATAAACTTCACTTACTAATGTTTTTTGATATTTTGCATATTTTTTCTACCAATGAAATGTTTTCTGAGTAAAGTCAAAATTGTTCGCCGTTTGTTAAATATCTAAAATTCCCTTGAGTGGAGACAAAAGGAGGAACGTATTGTAAGGGAGCCTAATAAGTACTGGGGGACACAAGTCTTAAATAACAATTATAAGAAAATACGATGTCTCATTTAATTATTAAGAATATAATTATAATAAATGTGGGTTAGGTAATTCTTTACTTCAGTTCGTTGCCCATATGTGCAAGGTGATCACATAATATGTATTTTAACAGATTTTGATTTTTTATATATGTAAGTTGTACATTGGTGTATGAGCAAACACCAGCACGCCGTGAACCTGCGTCCATAAGGTAGTTGAACCATGTGCAAGCTCAAGTACGCACAGTAGCCACCAAAATCCTCATGTGTATCATCACTGTAAATATGGAGGTGATTGAAGGAGGTGAATGTGAGTAGATCCTACGTGTAGTTTAATGGGTTAAAGAGTGTAATTTATTAGCCTATAGGTGATTAATTTTCATAGGACGTATTGTACTTTTGTTACCCGTATGACTTGGCATACCTTCCTCATGTTTCATGTATAGCTTTATTAATACTTGGTAATAGCATTTTGAGAGTTTGTATGAGTATAATTGTTTCATTCATATTACCTTTCAAGGTATTTGTAATGCATCAGTTTTCATTTGTTCAAAAACACGAGCAAAACCATTTTGTTCTTGCGGTTACGTTATTAACTTTTATTTTCTTATATCGGATGAACATTTTTTTTATTTTTTATTAATGCATTCAATAAATAATTTGGTATGAGTATAATTGATTTACCTTTACTTAAATTTTTAACGATTTTCAGAAAACAAGCCAAAATGAATCAGTCACAAGGTGTAAGCCCCAACGACTAAAGAACCTAGGCGCGAAGCATTTTTCGGGGCTACCCTCCTTCCTTCTTACTTGACTTACAATTAGACTTTTTTTTTCTTGAATTTGAATCATTTCCTCTTTACCGCCATTCTTCTATTTTCATAAGAAAGGTGATGATCATTGGTGGACCTTGATCTTTACTTTGAAGAAAATAAACCCAAGTCCATCTGGAGTAGTCATCAACGATTATGAGAATGTAGCCTTTTTCCATTTATCATCTGCACACGCATCGAGCAACACAAATCCATGTGAAGAAGATGAAGAACATGCTGAGTGCTTTTTTCAACCTTCGAAGGATAAGTGGTCTTTTGAATACCGAAACCTTGTTCACAAGCTGAGCATAAGTGGTCTTTTGAATACCGAAACCTTGGAAGAACTTCATCTAGTTTGTGTCGAGAAAGATCAGTTATGGTTTTGAAGTTCAAATATGCGTTATGCCACAGCCAAGATTTTGTAGATGTTGCTTTATAGAGTAGACAGATGGGAGATGAAGCGACCATGTCTTGCATTGAGATTGTGTAAAGGCTTGATGTGCGAGATCCTGACATGAGATCGTTTCCTTGTAGATCACGGATGAAACAAGTTTTCTCCCGAAAAGCAACTTCCAAATCACCATCACAAAATTGACAGACTGAGAAAAGATTGTGTCCAAGACCTTCAACATAGTAAACTCTGCTAATTTTGATGTTCCCATTGATGCAATCTTCGTAGCCCATGATAGCTGCGAAGTGATCATTCCCGAACCTGACAGTGCCAATGAACTTTTTTTTTTTTTTTTTTTTTGTTAAAAGATTCCTCTTTTATTACTTCTAATAATGGATTAAAATAAGATGGCAGGCAAACGGGCAACAAGCTGTGCCGCAACCCCCTTTTGAATAGCAAAACCAATTATACTAAAAATGAAATTTTGTGACTTAGGGGTCGCAAAATTACTTTGCACAACCCGTTGAACCCTAGTCAAAAACTCCACAGCTGCCGAAGCTAGGAATCCAAATGTATCAAAAGCAAAAGGGGTAAATACGTGTTGATTCTCTAAACAAGCTTTCTCGTGTTTAGCAACTTTGCTCGATTCCGCTTTCAACGCCGCTTGTCCCGCAACAAACCCATTGTCCCTTAGCCCAACAAGAGGGGACACTCCGGTAAGATCCACACAAGCATGTTTCCCCCCGGCCCATCCAAACACAAGTATATCAGCTGGCCGTAAAGTAGACCACCCTTCAAGCGAATCTGTCAGAAAGTTCACGGGGGCCTCTTTTTAAGAAGAAATTCCTGCTCGTTTAAGAACATCATACAGAACATCCCTAACCAAATCATGCCTGTATTTGAAACCCGGTAACTCCTTGCAATGGACCGCATGCTCGCCAAAGGAATCTAAACAAACCTTGCGGCAGACTGGGCAAGGCTCATCAGCAGGAAATAGAGGGATCATTAGCCGGTACTTAAGGATAGTCCGGTACTCCAGTGCCGACATATGTTGGCCTAGCCCTTCAATGGGAATAACCGTCAAGAAATCTTGAGCATGAGGAGCTCGGAGACATTCAAACACCGCTTTTTGCCGAGGGGATAAATCGAACTTCTCTCCCAAACTCCGGACGATTCCACTAAAAAGGGCACACGCCAAAACATTTTGGGCTTTAGGTGGGGCGGTGTCCTTGTTAGAGAAACCGCTAAGATCGAAATCAGGAAGGGACATGCACAAGCGATCCATTGCATACCCATAATCAGAGTCAACCCCATCAATACCACATCCCCGAAGAATGTGATCCTGCAAACTCCAAGATTGCGCCCTCGAGGCCACAAAAGCATAAGTAGATATATCCTCAGCCGAACATAAACCCAACCCACCAAACCGAGTCGAAAGGGATGCGAGCCTCCATTGAAAATCCCCCAAAAAAGGGCCCCCACAAACCACAATGGCTCTATTGCCTTCCGAAGGCCATTGTCAAAAACAGAAACATCTTCCCCTATATACATAGGTTGGCACGTTCTGAGACCGAACATCAGCTTTGCGACGCCCATATATGAGCGAAGCAAAAGGAGCTCAGATTAAGGGTCGCGCAGACTTGTGAGACAACTCTGATTGAACTTTGAAACAAACTTTGATAAAAGTTTGAGGTTTCCTGTCATGTGTCGGGAACAACCGCTATCAAAAATCCATAGGATGATTTGTATCACCTGCAATACACACATACGACACATGTGGAACAGATGAAGCACACATGTTAATAATTTTGGGTAAAAATTTAAATCCATGTGTACTTTGTAACCATCTATGCCAAGTCCAACTAGTTTGTGCTTTGGTCTTAGTGAATGCACTAGGGAATATTTTCTTCCTAGGAGGTGATGATAGATGCTATGGGTACATCAATGATATTCTCAGAAACTATAGAAGGCGGTTTACCTAGCACAGACTTAGAAGCAGTAGTGGGCCTAGAGGTAATGTCATTCCTATGTTTCCATTTATGAGATAAGATAGATTTAGCAACACAATTATCATGAAAACCAGAAAACATACTTTTACGACAAACAATACAAGATGCTTCAAACATAACATTCAAAGTACTCAAAGATTCAACATTCGTTACATCACTTTTGCTATTACATTCATCTAATGCAATATCTAAAGTAGGTGCAACACGTATTTTATTCAAATTCCTAACATGATCTTCTACTTCAGAGGCTTTTAGTTGTCTTCTCTTCCGTTGCAACTTCCTATTCTTCTTGTGATTGCTCTTAAGCTGTGAAGTGCTAACGCTAGGATTAGAGGCAACTACTCATGTAGAAGTGGAAGGAATCACATTAGTATCTTGTGGTTTGTCAGTGGGCTTCCTATTGTTAATTTTAAACATTCCAGGTGCAAGGACATTTATGTTACTAGACTTATCATTCTCATATTTCACAACTCCTCTTTCAACTCTATGATAGTGTGTTTTGAATCTTGATTTTTAGAGCCTAAGTTTCCATTAACATTTAATACTTCACAAGTGTAAGCAAGATGATGATCAAGTTCGTTTGATGCTTTAGCACGTGTCTTTTTGAGCAAATCAAATATGTTACCATATTCTGTTTTGACTTTTGCAATTTCTTGTTCATATTTGAAAATCTGACACTTCAAAGATGCGTTCTCATCATCCAGTCGTTCGAGTTTTGGTTCAAAAGGTTTTTCACTCGACTGATTGAGTTTGTTTTGCAAAGCAAGTTCTCGATCAATACAATCATTTTGACACCATTGAAGACGACGTTTTACTTCTGAAATTTCATTTAACAAACGCTCATTTTTAGCTTTCAAAGATTCGATTTGAGACACATTATCAACAATATCAACAGTATCAACAGCAATATTATCACAAGCAGAGGTAGCAGTATAATACAACACAATTGATATAGTATCAGCACATATAACATCTTCCAAGAGTCGATCAACATGATTTCGAAAAAATTTATTCTTCCTTTTGGTTTTCAAAATCCATGCCTATGTTTCATTAAAAATTGTTTTAATTTGTCCAATTTATTTCTGAAGATCTCGTTCCCAGTATGTTGCATACATAAATAAATTTTGAACATGTGGTAAAAGCTGTTTTTGAAAAATTTCTCTTTGATCTCTGTTGTAAGTCGATTGAAAAGTCGCAGCTTTTATTTCAGAGTTACGTTCAATTGCATTTTCCAAAAGTTTAATGTATCAAAATATTTAAGAATTTGACGTCTTTCGGGTAATGGTGTGATTTCACTCAACGAAGGTAAAGGACCATTAATTAGTTCAACTGGTTTGACGGGACCAACGTCAGAAGAGGACTCATTAATATGTGTGATAACCCAAGGTGTATTTGTTTTTTTCTGCTGTGGTACAAAAGTTATGAGAGGTCTTTTTGAGTAATCAAAAGGTTTGTTATATTCAACATATTTCATCTTCAATCGACTCTCATCTTCTGCATCCCATTCCTCCTCATGATTATATTCAACAACACGCACGATAGATTCATCAAGCATATGTGCTACACTATACAACTTTGGATTTTCCTTGAATGCTCTATGGAAAAAATGTGGTTTGTTATCAGCAAGATTTGGCCCATATCCATCTGTATTTAGCTTAAATGTGAACTTTTGAATCGTTTTGATTTACTCACCATGTTTATACACAACATTTTGAAACTCTTTGAGTTTGTTTTGTAAATCGACAACTTCATCAAGATACTGATCAACCCGCTTCCTTGAAATTTGTTTAAATTTTGAAAACTCTTTTTGACACAAAGACAACTCAAGCGTAGCTTTTTGAGTTTCCGAAGTAAGAGTGTCACGTGTTGTTTGTGTTCAAATTTTTGTTGATCTATTTGAGAAATCAAATCATTTTTGGAAACGACTAGATCACGTATCTGTCTTTCTAAATCTTGTTCTTTTTTATATGACTTTCGAAAAGCGATTTCAAAATTATGTTCACGTTTCTCTCTTGTTTCAAAGTTTTTAAGTTGTAACTTATAGCATTCAAGATCCTTAGTCAATAGTGCAACTTTTTCATGAAGATTTCCATTTATCTCATTGCATTTTGAGATTGGGTGGTTAAGAGCAAGGTCATGAGCTCTGGATCTGGATCAGACAAATGTTCAGTTTGTTCAACTTGAGTATCAACATATTTTTTTTTTGGGTAAAGGGGTTTACCCCGGTAAATATATAACCAAAAAATAATGTTAAGTACAAATGGAATGTGGCTGAAATACCACATTAACCTCAAGCGAAGAGCTTGATAAACACTAGTGTTTATGACATGCCATAAACACAAAACCTAGCTATATTACATCAACAAACTAGGCATAAACAAGTAAAAAAACTTGTACCAAGCGAGCATCCCGCGTCCAGCCACTCCACGAAGGGAGCAAGTTAACCCAGGAAGTTTGCCTCCTTAAAAACCCTTTCCAAGAAAAACCCAAAGGGAAAAACCTTGGAGTAGGGAAAAAGAGTACAACCCTTACCCGGCACTCCCTTCGTGTATACATATACTTGGAATCTTCCATTTATCCAAAATCAATCGAGACCTCAAGGTTAGCTTCTTGAACTTGAAAGTAACCAGCTTGAACAGAAGACTTCTTACGCTTGAACAGCCTAGAATTGCGTTCCATCCAAATGAAGTACGTAGTAGCAGCAAGCAATAATCTAGAAAGGATACTACTAACCGACCGCCCCTTAGATAAAGGAATAAGAACTGTAACAATATTCTCCAACGAAGGTGGGACTGCATCCATACCAGATAAACTCCGCACCTGAAACCAAACCTGCATAGAAAATTGGCACTCAAAAAATAAATGAGAATGAGAATCCGGAACCAATTCACAAAGCGGGCATCTAAGCAAGGCCAAATCAACGTCAGGACCAACATCCCATTGGCGCATCCTATCCTGAGTCTTTAGCTTCTGTTGAATAGCGAGCCACAGATGTATAGCATGCCTTGGAATACATTGAGAGAACCAAGGAACATTACACCATTCAACCAAATCAGCCCTAAGACGCAGAGATTCCCACGCACCCGAGACTGAAAAATAACTAAAATTGCCATCCAGGTTACGCCATAATAATCCATCATCAATATCATTTAGAGTAGGAACCGGTAGAGCATCTAACAATGGAAATCGAGATAACCAATCCAATGGCCATCGCCAACCATTAGATTCAATAAGATCATAAACCGAGTCAGATAAATTAAACCCCGCCGTGCAATATCTCTAGCAGTAAGTAAATTACGAATCGGGCTTAACTGACACCACATATCAAACCAAACCGAAGTGTCCTTCCCATTATTGATCTTATGCCAAATAAAAGGACGAACCTTTGTTCTAATGGCCAGAAGCTTGCGCCAACCCCAGCTAACATCCCCCAAACAAGGGACATCCCAAAAACTTCTCCCACGAAGTTTATACGAATTGATCCATTGCACCCATAACGACTCTTTATGTGTCAAAATACTCCAAATGTGAGTAGTCATAAGCGCAATGTTAAAATCCTCCAAACGACGAATACCAAGGCCACCTTCATTTGTTGGCTTACAAACAGATTCCCAAGCAACCTTAGCCTTTCCCCTTTTCATTTCTCCTTGACACCAAAGGAAACCCCTCATAAGCTGCTCAAGCTCATGGATAATACGAGTAGGAAGGATAAAAACAGAAGCCCAATATAAATGCATCGAAGATAAGACAGATCTCACCAATTGAAGCCTACCCGCAAGAGATAAGAACTTATTGCGCCAATCATTCACCTGACCTTCCAGTTTTTCAACAAGCACCTTGCAATCCCTATAAAGAAGTCTTGATGATATAAGGGGGACACCAAGGTACCTAACAGGGAGAGAACCTTCTGCAAACGGCATAGACTGGAGAATAGCAGCTTTAATAGCATTTGGAACATTACAAAAGAAAGCTGTACTTTTAGGGATACTTGGGACAAGACCCGAAAAGTTCTTGAAATCCTCCAAGGCCTGCATAATGACATTAACAGAATCCTGATGGCCTCTAGCAAACAAGAAGAGGTCATCTGCAAAACAAAGGTTAATAATTCGCTGTTGCTCACACAAATGATGAAACTGAAAGTCAACCGAATTCGAAACCTTTTTCTGCAATATAAGAGTTAGCACTTCCATAACCAGCGTAAACAAGTATGGAGATAACGGGTCACCTTGTCTAAGGCCCCGCTTACCTTTAAACCAGCCATGGAGATCGCCATTAACACATATGGAATAAGACGTAGATGATATACAAACCATGATCCAATCAACCATTTTGGAGTTAAAACCAAAACCAATCAGAATAGCCCTAAGAAAATTCCAATCAACCGTATCATATGCCTTCTGAATATCAACCTTAAACGCACATCTAGGAGGACCCCTTCCTCTATGATAATTCCGCATAAGCTCTTGGGTAAGTAATATATTATCAGATATACGACGACCAGGAACAAATGCCGATTGATTAATACTAACCAACTGACCAAGGCCTTCTTTAATACGATTAGCAAGGATTTTGCTAATGCATTTATACATGACATTACAGCAAGAGATAGGCCGATAATCATTAATCTTAGATGGGGTAGACACTTTAGGAATCAAAGATATAATAGTATGATTAATCTCCTTGAGAAGCTTACCATTAATAAAAAAATCACGCACAGCAGTCCTAACCTCAGCACCCACAATATCCCATGCTTTCTTAAAGAAAGCAGCCGTGTACCCATCGAGACCAGGAGCTTTATCATCCCCCATAGAAAATATAGCATCCTTAATCTCCGCATCCGTAACATGACGAACCATCGAACCAGCCAATTGAGGAGGAAGAACATTAGAGAATATACCATAATCATCAAAAAGAGTACAATTTCCTTCCATACCAAGAAACTGTTCATAGTGAGCAACAAAAGCACCTGCAACCTGATTACCCTCGTACAAGACATTGTTTGCATCTCTAACCAATTCAATTCGATTACGGGCACATTTGCTTTTAACAATATTGTGAAAATAGGCCGTATTAGAATCACCTGCATGAAGCCATTGAACTTTAGATTTCTGCTTTAAAAACCGTTCTTCATCTAACGTAGCCTTCTTATAAGCAAGAAGATAGTGAGCATGTTCATCCCGTAGTTCAGAATTAGACGGATCTGTATCAATAGCCTTTTGGACGTCATCTAACTCCTGCCGAATCCTAACTACCCGCTCATGAAGATTACCTTGGCTGTGCAAAAGCTTACGAAAAGGAGACTTCAACCCCTTTAAGCGTTGAACAACACGATACATAGCACAACCATGAACATTAAGATTCCATCCCGCATTAACCGTATCACTAAACCCATCTTTATGAACCAAGAAGTTCGAGAATTTAAACGGTTTAGGCTTAGGCTTAGTAACCTAAGGAATACGCAGAACACACGGAGAATGATCAGAAATACGATAAGGTTGAAATATGGCAAACGAACCTGGAAACAAGTCAGCAAATTTCAGATTGCCCATCACCCGATCAATTTTCTTCAATGTACCAAAGGAACGAGTATCAACATATTCATCATTTAGATCCTCAAATGTAATCTCGGGGTCAACTTGATCATCAAAGGTAACAAAAATTTCATCTTGATCATCAAATGTAACTACGGGATCCATTTGATTATCTTCTTGATGAGATGTAGATGGCTCATTTTGAACACTCTGTTCCTTGTCGGATGCAGATGTAGAAGGAGATATCAGATCATGTATAAGACATATATTTAGATCCAGTACCTGAGACAAGCCATCAGTGTCATACACTGGGCCTGTTTCACTCAGGTGGAGTTCTTGCATATTGGCCATCAACATTACAACTGCGTTAGCTTGTAAGTCCTCCATATCATCATCGGATTGTACATTGGCCATGAAGCTTTGTTCTTTGTGGGTAATAGTGCCACCAGCTTCATCTTTGAGAGCCAAGAGTAAAGCCTCCTTGTGATAAGCACTTCCTCTGATTCCAAGTTTCAAACAAGCAATGGCCAGATGACCCTTCTCGTTGTAGTTATAGCATCTAAGACCTGTATTTCCATTATGAACATTTCCCTGATCAATAATGTGGAAAACTAGAAGGGGGGGGGGGGTTGAATAGTTTTACCAAATAAAACTTTGTTTTAAAATATTTAGATCGACTTATGTCAATCTATTCAGATGTGTATGTTGGATGTTGATAGATGGATATGTAAGTATGTAATGCAAAGCTAAAGAGTAAGAAACACAAAACCACGACAAGAGTGTTTATAGTGGTTCGGCTACAAGGACACCTTCCTTGCCCTACTCCACTCCCCGAGTCACCTACTCGAGAGTTCATTTGCACTACACGACACAGCTCCTTATGGCGGAGAAGCCTTCACAACGTCACCTACTCTTTTTCTGGTACAAGGCTAGACACCAGGTTCTTCCACAAGGTAGAACCACACCTATCACAACATCGCCTACACTTTATCCAGTACAAGGCTAGATACCGAGTTCCATTACAAAGGAGGAACTATCACCTAACACTACACAACACAACACCTATCCCAAAGGACACCCACTCCTTATTACAACATCATCAAGGATATCAATATCCTTGGATACAACCTTTCTCTATTTGTACATCGATACACCATATCGATTGTACACCCTTGGCATCTTTCACTAATGCCTCTGACTTGACCCTTTTTGGCATCCTTCACTAATGCCTTTGACACGGACGTTCAACACCTTTCACTAATGCCTTCTTCTTGACTCTTTTGGTATCCTTCACTAATACCTTTGACACGGACGTTAAGCACCTTTCACTAATGCCTTCGTCTTGATTCTTTTGGCATCCTTCACTAATGCCTTTGACACAACACTTCTAGAGAGGAAGAAAGTACTATCAACAAGAGAACTTCTGTAGTCTTGATGATGACGAAGCATGGGAACTCATGGACTTGAGCTTGCTCGACTTCAAGAGGTGGTGATCTCGCCTTTAAGAGGAACCTAGAGAATCACACAAAAACAAACACAAACTACATAGAAAGATCCTTTAGATCTGAGGTTAGAGAGTTTACAATGCTAGGTGAAAGTATGTGTGGAAGTGGCAACCTAAAATGAAGAAATGGCTCACTATTTATAGAAGAAAACATGCTACTGTTCCACAGATCCCACGGATCCCTTACATGAGGGATCTGTCCAGTGTAAACTGGGGGAACCGTGGGACGCTCCTCTTTGCCCATGGGTTTTGGGTCATGGGTTATGGGTCATGGGTCCTAGACTTTGGACCATGGGTATCGAAGTAGATACAATGTATCTAGTAGATGCAATGCATCTAGTTCATGGGTTTTGGGTTAGCTCCATGGGTCATGGATAATACCCATTATGACTTATGCATGATGTCATGCAATGGGTTATGGGTTATGCTCCATGGGTATGGGTTATGGACTTTGGGTTTTACCCAACTATATTCAATGCATTTAGTCAATGGGTCAAATACTTAAACTTCTACCAATTATATTACCCATTATGATACATAGTAAGTATGTATATATCTACCCAATATGTAAACACTAGTTGTTATACATATGCATTATTATCACATGAAAAACACTATTACTTGTTTAGTGATTTATATGAAAATGTAAGTGTGTTAGTAAACTATTGGCTCAAACCATTTACGTATTTTATTTGTTTCGTTAAAATGATTTTACGTTTGTTATCGACAAAACATTAGAAGATCGTAAAATATAAATAAACGTTTTTATGGCTTATTTGTATTAAAAATCTCTCCCTTTTTGTTGATGACAAAACATAAGATTATTTTAAGAAAAAACTAAAATTCGTAAAAGTTTGAATTGAAGTTTTTACTCTCTTCTCCCTTTTTTGTCAAAACAAAAAGAGCATCGAAAAGAAACTAACACCTTGTTTTAAGAAAATCATGTGAAAGAAAATGTAAAAAAATAGAGAGTAAGTAAGGAGAAGTATTCTCGACTTAGCTCCCCCTTGACGAGTCCATCCCTTTGTGAGGGCGTCAAGTAAAAAGAAATACTAAACTAGTGCATTGCAACGATGTTTGCAAATGGTTTTGTCTTTGTGACGAATATGCTCCCCCTTGATGATTGCAACTTTGCAAGGAGGACGTCATGTAATGTAATCCTATGATATTGCAAATGATTTTGCAATGTATTGCTTTGACACGGAACTCCCCCTAGCAAAGGGTGTCAAAGTCTTCATGTGTGTATTGAAAATCTACAAAACAAAGGTTAGAAAACAAGCATATAATACATAATTTCCTGCAAATAAGACTTAAGTTAGTGATAAACAAGTCTTCTGTTGCATGGATCCCACGGTTCCCTCTTTGGAGGGATCCGTCTAAGCAAACTTGAGGGATCCTTTTGTTTGTAAGCATAAGACAACAATGGTGATGTAACAAGTGATGTTAACATCAAAATGAGATATGTATCAAGGCACCAAACATATTCTCAAGACAATATGGCATACAACATGTAATTTCATTTAATAAAACTAGAGAAATGATGTACATAACTCCAAAAACAAAGAAAATGAAGAATACATGACTTGGGATTCCTAAATTTATCTAAGTTGAGCTTAAGACTAGGACACCTCTTGAATCCTTAAGCTCACGATTGTTTAGGTTTGTTGACCTCATCGAAACGTTCGAGGAGGTGATAAAACATGAAATGTTGCTCTTCACGTAGTTCATGTATCAAGCCTTCAACGTGTTGACAATGATAACAATCCTTGTCATGGCTCAGAAAAGGTGGTAGTAGAAATGGAGTGGCTTGATGTGGAGGATCAAGTGAAGAGGGTTGAGGATCCTCAAAAGAATGAGGGATTGGCGGAGGCATATTCGATGATGGCTCAACAAAGGATGATGGTGGAGGTAAAGAGGTGTCAACTTCCATGTGGTCGGGTGGTTGACTTTGATGATTCCTCATAATCCAAAATGGACCATTTGAGGGAAATGGAGAAAAAGATACCGGTGCAAGTGTTGATTCAACACCTTGGTTTTGTTGCACAATCTTCTCTATTGAAGAGAGTGTCAGCAATGGTGGAGGATGGGATGGCCTAGGAAGAAAGTCCTCCAAGTTGTAGAGAACTGAAGATGAATGTGAAGTGGTAAATGATATGGCTCTAGGCACCAAAGGTGATGGTTGGGTGGAAATGGGTGTATTTGGTTTAGGAGGAATTATGGTGTTTGGTGATGATATTTTTGTGGGAATAATCCTTTTGGGGATTGGTTTGATTGGTTGAGTTGCTGGAAGAGAAATCCTAGCATTTGTGGATTTAGCGGGAGATGATTCGGTTGAGTAAATTTCGTGTACAACACGAGCAAGTTTCTTGGGTGGTCCTTTGGTGGATGAGTTAGCACTAGGAGCTTTCCTCATGATGAAATGACTAAAGATTAGTGATGTAAAGGATTCTAAATGATGAGAATTAGGTTGTGGTTGGTGACTAAGAAGTCCCAACAAGGTGGCTTATAAAGGGAAGGATTTGGGAAGTGCATTAAAGACTTAAGCCACTAAGATCCTTTGAAATGTGATGATTTGCATGCCCAAGGGTCAACTACAGATTTGCACTGATGTAGGAGTTAAATGAAGACAAGATGGGGTGTTCAAGTTAGCAAGTAGAGCTTGAAATGATTGTTTTAGCTAGGATTTGTTGAATCTGCCAGCCGGTTCCCACGGTTCCCTCTAATGAGGGATCCGTCTAGGAAAATCCTAGGGATCCAGCTATCAGCAGTCAAGAAAAGAAGAAAATGATGTTCGTAGAGTCTAATACCTATACATCTTGAGTGTCTCAGTCTTTTTAAGTGTTTCAAATGAAATGTGACTTAAATGATCAAGGGTAATGAGTGATGGTAGCTAATGATTGCCTTTCATGGAAGGAAAATGGGACTTTATGACCACCAATGGGTGATCAAGGATGACACTAGGATATTTGAGAGTGTCAAGTGATGTTAAATAACCCTAGAGATCAGATGGCAACTTGGGATAAAATTTAAAAATTCCTTAAAAATTATAAGAATTGAAAAGCTAGTTTTTGACCCATTTTGAGGTAGAGATGACTAGAATCAATTTGCTAAAATTGAGAGATTTATAAAACTAGATGTGTTGACATGTGAGAGATGATGTATGAGTATAGGTGCGGAAGGACGATGAGTGTTGGTGAAATGATAAATTGAAAAGCACTTTGAGTGTGATCCTAAATGAGCTATGAGTGAGTGTGAAGCTTACTGAGCTTGAGGAAGACTTAAGTGGTCCTAAGGCATTATGTTTAGCTAGTGTGAAGTGATCTAGTGGGCTTGTTTGATGTGTGGGGGTCTGCATTGTATTTCTGTCACCCCGGATCCCACGGATCCCTAAAAGGAGGGATCCATCTAGTATAACTTGAGGGATCCGGCAACTGCAGATCAGAAGCATCACAGAAAATGTGCAGTTTTTGCACTATGCTATGCATACTAATTGCTACTGGTCTCTACTCTAGAAGAACATCAAAACAAGCAAATATCTCATAAACCATACCATAAATAAGAGTAGTAGTGATATATCCAAACAACCAAAATAAACCATTTGCAAACATAAGCATCCATTGCAAAATGATAAACAATACATCTAAAAACAACCATAATCCTAATTTCTCTTTTGTCAATCTTTTCTCTTCCTCTTTCTCGATTTTACGACGTAGTTAGTTAGGCATTGGATCATACCCTTCAATTGTTTGAATTCTTCGGTCTCGTTTGGAAGAGTTGGAAGTTGTTCAAAGTAAGTTATGGGGTCCAAGTTGACGTTGGTAATGGGGTTGACAATTACTTCTTCTTCGTCTGAGGATTCCGAGAGAGCCCGAGGTCTTCTTCTATTGACCATGAACTGTTTAGAGGGTTGTTTGGTGAGTGGTACCATGACGTGATCGGAAATAAAATGATCATTGTTGATAGGAGAAGGTTGCATTGCACTAACATACTCACGGAGGAGTTAGGAGCATACCATAGGGAAGTACCATGTTGGCGACTTTGAATACACCGGCCATTCTTTTCACCATGTAATAGGCAAGATTAAATGGCCTTTGGTGAATGAGGCAATATATCATTTGGACAAGACATGCATTTGGTTGGTCTTTGTTTAGGACCAAACTAATGACATTTTCCCTAAGAGTTTTTCCCACTTTCTATAGATGGGATGCATTTCGAAGAGTTGCATTTAAAAGGGATTACGGTGAATAAGCTCTTTGTTGCGGTTGAAGCGAGATTGGTCGGCTCTAATTTGGAAAATAGTGTCTCGAACAATTGCGGGGTCATCAAGAGGAGTGCGGTAGATTGGTTTGGAATCTAGTGCAAAGGATTGAGTGGATATTGCCCAATCTTGGGAGTACATACAAATTCATTCACAAGGAATGCGGAGGATTTTTGCAAATGTGTTGAGGGGTAGAGTAAGGCTTTGATTATTGATGATAAAAGCGATTGAGATGCTATCATCACTATTTCGAATGATCCTAACACTTTTGTAGAATTCAAAGATGAAAACCGGACAAATTTGTTCATCAATATCAGGAGACAATCGAAGTTGATTGCCGAGAAGACTTGACGAATGTTGGTATTTTCAAGGAAACATTCCTTGACCACACGACCTTCGTGAATAAGTCATTTTTCAAGTCTTTTGAAGATTTTACGATCGGTTTTCGAAAACTCCTATTTTCGATAGTATCTAGTGACCGGATGGTATCATGGTGGTCTTGTTGAGTAGCTTTAGGCATGGCTGGTCCTAGAAAAACAAATATTTCAATTAGGTAAAATTTGTTGAGATGGGTTTATGGTTTTGATTTATATTAACAATGTTGTAAGCATAATAGAATCTTAGTTATGTGAAAACCTTTTCTAGTGATCAATTTTGCAAAACCTAATTTCATCAATTGATGTTAAAAAGAAAATTGAAAACCATAAACCATAGGATGAAGATGATGAAGAGTAGAACATATGAGTGTAATTACTTACAATGATGTTCTAGAAGAAGATGCTTGAGGATATGAAGCCCTATGGAGATGAAAGCAGCAATTTGGTCATTTTTGTGTTTTGTGAGGAGAGGGAAAAGAGCAGAATTGGTTTTGAAAAACGTATAGTTGGTTTCTGTCACACGGTTCCCCCGGATCCCTTGTAATTGGGATCCGTCTAGTACAACTTGTGGGATCCGGCTACTGTGGACCGAAAAAGGGTGTTTGGTGTTATTTTTATAATAAGTTATACACTAGCTTATGGAACAAAAATAGCTTTGAGGTTCCTAATTGAATAGACGTTTTGGTCAACGTGTTTTGATAGGTTAACTATCAACGATCTATTTATGACGGCGACGTTGGTTTGATGATCTTTAGAGAATCAAAGAGGAATACTATTCCTGATGATGAGTAGGTCTGGAAAGTGGCGAAAAGAGACTTTTAAAAGACTAGTAATTATTAACGTCTAAATTAAAAAAAAAATTATCAACATATCCATGTAAACGTAAACTAGCTAATTTGTGGATAAGTGAACATACCTCTAAACTTTTGATATGGTTTATGGAGACCATAAATCTGAAATACTTCATGAGCTTTTAAAGTAATCCGTTGTACTTAGAAAAAGTAGGTTGCGATTACTTTTAGGTTCTTCCTTGAAGGTTGACTTCATTTTTCTTTAAATAGAAATGAAGACTATGGAGAGATCCTAGCAAGAAGATTTCTTAAAAAGACAATGTTAGAATAATCTATCACTATCCAACATAAAAGAAACAATTTGTTTTAAAATATTTCCTTCTTTATAGTTTTCAATCGTATCAAGTTGTTAAAGTACAACATACTCTAAGAAACTTGGTAACGAAGCTCTGATACCAATTGTGGAAAACTAGAAGGGGGGGTAGAATAGTTTTACCAACTAAAACTTTGTTTTAAAATATTTAGATCGACTTATGTCAATCTATTCAGATGTGTATGTTGGATGTTGATAGATGGATATGTAGGTATGTAATGCAAAGGTAAAGAGTAAGAAAGACAAAACCACGACACGAGTGTTTATAGTGGTTCCGCTACAAGGACACCTTCCTTGTCCTACTCCACTCCCCGAGTCACCTACTCGAGAGTTCATTTGCATTACACGACACAACTCCTTATGGCGGAGAAGCCTTCACAACGTCGCCTACTCTTTTTCCGGTACAAGGCTAGACACCGGATTCTTCCACAAGGTAGAACCACACCTATTAGAACGTCGCCTACACTTTATCCGGTACAAGGCTAGATAATGAGTTCCATTACAAAGGAGGAACTATCACCTAACACTACACAACACCTATCCCAAAGGAGACCCACTCCTTATTACAACATCATCATGGATATTAATATCCTTGGATACAACCTTTCTCTATTTGTACATCGATATATCATATCGATTGTACACCCTTGGCATCTTTCACTAATGCCTTTGACTTGACCCTTTTTGGCATCCTTCACTAATTCCTTTGACACGGACGTTCGGCACCTTTCACTAATGCCTTCGTCTTGACTCTTTTGGCATCCTTCACTAATGCCTTTGACACGGACGTTAAGCCTTTTACTAATGCCTTCGTCTTGACTCTTTTGGCATCCTTCACTAATGCCTTTGACACAATACTTCAAGAGAGGAAGAAAGAACTATCAACAAGAGAACTTCAGTAGTCTTGATGATGACGAAGCATGGCAACTCATGGACTTGAGCTTGCTCGACTTCAAGAGGTGGTGATCTCGCATTTAAGAGGAACCTAGAGAATCACACAAAAACAAACACAAACTACATAGAAAGATCCTTTGGATATGAGGTTAGAGAGTTTACAATACTAGGTGAAAGTATGTGTAGAAGTGGCAACCTAAAATGAAGAAATGGCTCACTATTTATAGAACAAAACATGATACTGTTCCACGGATCCCTTACATGAGGGATCCATCCAGTGTAAACTGGGGGAACCGTAGGACGCTCCTCTTTGCCCATGGGTTTTATGTCATGGTTCATGGGTTATGGGTCATGGGTCCTAGACTTTGGACCATGGGTATCCAAGTAGATACAATGTATCTCGTAGATGCAATGCATCTAGTCCATGGGTTATGGGTTAGCTCCATGGGTCATGGATAATACCCATTATGACTTATGCATGATGTCATGCAATGGGTTATGGGTTATGCTCCATGGGTATGGGTTATGGACTTTGGGTTTTACCCAACTACATTCAATGTATTTAGTCGATGGGTCAAATACTTAAACTTCTACCCATTATATTACCCATTATGATACATAGTAAGTATGTATATATCTACCCAATATGTAAACACTAGTTGTTATACATATGCGTTATTATCACGTGAAAAACACTATTACTTGTTTAGTGAATTATATGAAAATGTAAGTGTGTTAGTAAACTATTGGCTCAAACCATTTACGTATTTTATTTGTTTCGTTAAAATGATTTTACATTTGTTATCGACAAAACATTAGAAGATCGTAAAATATAAAAAAACGTTTTTACGGCTTATTTGTATTAACAAATAATTTGAACCCTTTGCTGAGGAGCAACCATGGTATTCCTTCCAAAAGCATTAAAACCTTGTCCACTACCCATGTAGCTACCACTTCCCATATGACGTCCATTGTTTCTGTTTTGAACTTCAACCTTTCCATTCTGAACAACTTCTTGATTCCTTGTGTTAGATGAGGTACGAATACGGTTGTTAGATTTGTTTGCAAAAAGTCTCCCGAAGGCATGAGCAATTAGTTCAAATCCTTGATTCAACGTATTAATGCCTCTTCATCATCATTCTGTGTTTCACTATAGAGTGCTGAATCAGAGTTTTTGCTATAAGGAGCCAGTTGAGTATCATGTGATTGTTGTGAAGGATCATATGGTGTAATCTGGGTGGATGGTGGCTGCTGAGTAAAGACTTGTTGCTGTTGTGGGAATTGAGGAAATTGTGGTGCACAAGACTGAGCAAACAAAGTAAGTGAATTAGCATTAGGCAAAGGTGCATAAATTCCATGGAGAGCTTTATCTTTGTCCATTTCCTTTTGATGGTGCTTCAAGTAGTCATACAACATCTCGTACTTTGCATTGTGAAGGTTCTTCACTTGACGGATGAATGTAACATACTTTTCCCAATCAGGACCGAGAAAGCTTAGGAACTTTGTGTTGATTGCAATTTTTGGCAAAATGATGTTGTGTCTGTCCAATTCATTGATGATGTCTGTAAATCGATGATAGTATGAATCTAATGATTCCCCCTAATCAATCATAAAGTTTTCATAGGATAGGTAAATTTTTGATTCCATGTCTTCTTGATTGAGTTATGTGCCTTCCATTATGAGATGAATGTGTTCCCACATGTCTTTTGTAGTTTTCTAAGAATCAATACGATGAAGAATCGGATTGGATAATCCCAGAAGGATGTATTCATTGCGAGTTCATTAGCTTCAAAGTAAAGGAGTTGTTCAGCAGTGAGTTGATCCATATTGAGAGTGGAAGACGTGTCATCTCTTGGTGGATTAGCCGTTAGATCTCCGGGTATTGTCACAGTTGGCATCTGAAAAGGACCTTCGAGAATGACCTTCTTCAAGAATTTACCATGAGGTTTCTTAAGATCACAAAGCCTAAAGAACCGAATAACCTATTGATCATAGTTTTCGAGAGTGAGCATTGGAGGTCTATCAAGAGAACCAGCTTCATGAATGGATTGTTGGCTACTAATAGCTTCACACATTTTTGCAAACCAAGTAGGTTCCTTTTGCGTTGATGCATGCATGGCATACTTTTATGGGAAATGATATTAAAAGTATTTAGCATATTGATGTTATTGTGGAGTGAGTTGTTAAGGGATTTGTTGTGGTTGTGGTTGTGCATATTAATGATGAAGATAATTTCCAACTTGTTGTGGTTGTTGCTGAAATTATGGTTGAGGATATTGTTGTTGCTGCTGCTGAGGATATGGTGGTTGAGACATCTTTGAAACTTGTGTTGATGATGGATCTTTATAGTTGAATGAAACTTGATGTTGTTGTTGAAGATGTGCTTAGGCGTAAAACTTCCTTAGGCGTAAACTGGTGTGGCTTACTCATAAACTTTCTTAGGCGTAAACCTTCTCTTACTCGTAAGAATATCTTACTCGTAAACTTAATCGTTAAACATAAGCTTAGTCGTAAACTAAAGACTTATTCGTAAGGAACCTTATGCGTAAAATAGATCTTAGGCGTAAAGTATTACTCGTAAGGTTTTAGCTTATTCGAAAGAATAGGTTATAAACCAAAATCTTTCAAACTTGTCCAAGTTAAAAATATATCCACAAGTCGAAGTGTTTCACAGGATTATCGATGCAAGGAAAACACTGAGTCACAAACAGCTTTGAAGTTTCTGAAGAAGATTCCTTATGCGTAAAAATTCTTACTCGTAAACTCTGGACTTATGCGTAAAAGTTACGCGTAGGATTAGGGTTTTACTTAGACGTAAGAAAAGGGTTTTGGTTACGCGTAAGATTAGGGTATTGGCTTACTCGTAAAACCAACAGAAATGACCAAAATGAATTTTTAAGCACCAAAACGCTTTGTACACTCAATCCTTTTGATGAAACAGCTTCAATAACACTTAAATAACACGAAAGTTTTGAACTTTAACAACCAAAGTGAAATTTGAGCTTAAGCGTAAAAGTGATGAACGAAAGGAAAACGAGTGAAAAAATGATCAAAACTACGTAAAGTTTCAAACTTTTTGCCAAAACTAAGATTCTAAACACTATATTAACCTTAAAACTTTCCAAGCTTTAAGATTGGAGTGCAAAAATTGAAGTTTACGCGTATCAAAAGGTTTGTAACGAGAGAAACTTTGTGTAACGTGACAAAACATAAAAAAAAACGTTTCATAAAACTAAATGGCGATTGATACCAATGTTAGGTCACCATAATATGGACACAAGTATGTTTGATGTAGATTAGAACGTGAGATAGAGAGAGACGGATGGATTCTTCCACACACAAGTAATATGGAACGATTATGTATATAATGAAAGGAACCAACACTCTCAAATTAGAGTTTACAAGGTATTTATAGGAAAGGGAGATAGGGCAACTATTCTAGTCTCTTCCTTGATTATTTGGGCCTATGCTTAGGCTCATGGGCTTACTACATAAGCCTAACATTAAATACATATAAATGACCGGCACTTGAAATAGTGGTTACAAGTGATCCCAACAACCCTTTTCATTGCATTTGTAGCATCGGAGGACCGTGTTCCCATTCTGAGTATTCCCTTGATCAAAAATTTGAACCCTTTGCTGAGGAGCAGCCATATTGTTCCTACCAGAAGCATTATACCCTTGTCCACTACCCATATAGATACCATTTCCCATCGAACGTCATTGCTACGATTCTGAACTTCAACCCTTCCATTCTGAACAACAGCTTGATTCCTTGTATTGGATGAGGTACGAAGACGATTGTTGGATTTGTTTGCAAATCTCCCGAAAGCACGAGCAATTAGTGCAAATCCTTGATTCAACGTGTTGATTCTTCATCTTCATTCTGGGTCTCACTGTAAAGTGTTGTATCAGTGTTGTTGTATGGAACAAGTTTAATATTATTTGATTGCTGGGAAGGATCATATGGAGTAATTTAGGCGGATGGTGTCTTTTGAGGGTAAGTAAAGCCTTGTTGCTGCTGGGGAAATTGAGGAAATTGTGGGGCAACACATTGAGCAATCAAAGCAAGTGAATTAGCATTTGGTAAAGGTGCATAGTTTCCACGGAGAGCTCGATCTTTGTCCACTTCCTTCTGATGGTGCTTCAGATAATCATACAACAACCCATACTTATCATTGTGAAGGTTCTTAGCTTGACGGATGAATGTGATATACTTCTCCCAGTCAGGACCGAGACAACTTAGAAACTTTGTGTTAATAGCAATTTTGGGAAAAATTATGTTGTGTCTGTCCAAATCATTGATGATGTTTGTGAATCGATGATACTATGACTCTAATGACTCCCCTGGATCAATCATGAACATTTTATAAAATAGGTAAAGTTTTTATTCCATGTCTTCTAGATTGAGTTCAGTGCCTTCCATTAAGAGGTGAACATGTTCCCATATGTCTTTTGCAGTTTTATGAGCATCAACACTTCGAAGAATTGGATTGGGTAATCCCAGAAGAATGTATTCCATTGCGAGCACATTTGCTTCAAGTTAAAGTTGTTGTTGTTTAGTCAATTGACTTTCAAGGACAGTGGAAATAGTGTCAAGTCTTGGTGGATTAGTCGTTGGATCTCTGGGAATCGTCACAGTTGGCATTTGAAAAGGACCTTCAAGGATGACCTTCTTCAAATATTTTCCATGATGTTTCTTAAGGTCGCATAACCTAAAGAACCGACTAACCCATTGAACATAGTTTCCGGGAGTGAGCATTTGAGGTCTATCAAGAGATCCAGCTTCATGAATTGATTGTTGAATGTTGATATCCTCACACATCTTTGCAAACCAATGAGGTTCCTTCTGTGTATTAGTAGTAGATTGCATAGAATATTGAGGTAGAAACCATTGTTGTTGTTGACGCTATGGTTTTTGAGGGAATTGTTGTAGTTGAGGTGGTGCAAATGACTGTTGTTGTTGATAAACTTGTTGTGTGGTTGTTGGGGGAATTGTTGTTGAGGATATGGTTGTTGTTGCTGAGAATATTGGTGAGGAAAGTAGTTGAAATACGGTGGTTGAGACATCCTAAAACTTGTGTTGTTGATGGATCTTTGTAGATGATTGAAACGTGATTTGTTTTTTTTGGGTAAAGGGGAGTAATCCTGCACCCTGGTAAAATAAATTAACCAAAAAAGTTTAAGTACAACGGATGAGAGTGAATCTCTCACCTCGGCCCGTTACATGGGCAACAGACACACACTAAAAGTGCACTTAACCAAACATCTAACATAAGAAAGACATGCCAATCTTATGAACTACCAAACAACCAATTTTACTTCCTACCACGACCTAAAAGACTAACATCATACATGTCACACATATCCTCCAAGTGTCTTGGTAGATCGTAGACTTGATCAGCATAATCATCATAATCTTCAAGATCAAAACCCCCACCACCCCCAGAAGCCAAAAATGACGCCATAGGGTTATCTGTTTCCAAAACCTCATCATCTTCACTGTCAGAACAGGTCACATTCCCAACTTTAGAAAATGGATTACTTACCTTGGTAGCAGAAGAAGTCCCAGTCTCCGGAGGCTTAGACACCTCACCAATATCAATACGAGAGTCCTTCCCCCGATAACCATCAATACCTGCTTCCTTAGTAGTACCAGAAGACTTCCCAGTCTTCACCGTGTCAGTAGTAGAATCAACCACAGTACTTGGGATGCCCGTGTCATCTTCCACCTCAAGAGTCCCAAAAGAGTTAGACGTAGTAATTGGTGTACCTTTAGCATTACGACTAGAAGCTGCCTGTGTCTTCGTCTTTGCAACATATACCTGCTTCCTAGGTGCAAATCTAGGACCCTTACCCATATTAATACCACCAGTCATCTTCGTACCTTTAGGTTTGGCTTTCTGATTCTGCACCTCCTTAAAACCATCATCATGTTCTTCCACATTCGAGTGGGAGGAACATCATTTTGCTCCTTAATACACTTAGGACAACAAGCAGTAACATGCCCAAACACTTTACATTCCGCACAATGTGGCGGCTTCCGTTCATATTCCACCTTGATACTTGCCGTAGTAAAACCACTATCATCCTTATTAGGGATTGCCATAGTGAAGGGGCGATTCCCTGCCACCTCCTCTTCTCCTTTTTCCGGCCATAAACCACCTCTAAGATCGCCTCTCTGCTTCTAATTGATCCTAGGATTCGATTAGTTAGTATGCAATCGGTGTTAGGATTGCCATAGTCACAACATGTTTTAGCTCAGATTCTGATGATAATTCCACAAGAGCACGTGCAAAACTTATGCGACCCCATGAATCAACACACATGGAACTAGTAAAAGCATCTAACATAATTGGCTTACCCACTTGAGTAGCAATTAAGCTCAACCCATCTTCCGAATATGCAAGTAATGGCACATTATGCAATTTAATCCAAACGGGAACTCTAGTAACCTCACTTTTAGACAATAGCACATCAGGAGTCCATTTAGTGAGAATTAGAGGAGAATTGCGAATAATCCAAGGGCCCCGTTCAAGAACATTCTCAACACCCTCTTTAGAATCAAATTTAAAGAGGAAAACACCATCATCATTCTTCATAAGTTTCTTAAAACCAAACTTACCCCACGTGTTGATGACGTAGTTCTGAACCAAAGGAAATGCAACATTCTTGCCAACAAAGAAGCCAACAAGTGTATTATCATAGCGGTTGAATACACCCTCCATAGCAGCCTTTGGAAGCGCCGTATCATGATTATCTATGCGATTCTCATTCACCAATGGTCTAAAATTAACTTTCCTAAAGACACGTTCAGGGTTTAACACGTTAGCAAACGACCTCACTTCGTAGTTGTCACTACCAATCACGTTCAGGCCAGAAGTAGAAGTATTCACCATACCCTCCTTCGAAACAACATCAGGACCATTAGCAGTATCCAATCCACCCACACATGTATCACTACGACTAGTTTTTTCAAGATTAGTATTAGAGTGACCAGAAGTAGTAGCATTCACCATCGTAGGTGCATTAAAATAACCCTCCTTCGAAGCAACATCATGACCAGAAACATTAGTGGACGTGCTCCAAACAGAATCAAAAGGATTATCCCTATCCATATTACCCTCACGAGTGCTAGGGTTTTGAATAACCCTAGCAGCTTTACGCAATGCAGGGAAGTCAGTACCAACCTCACTTCCAGATTCACCTTTTAGCCTTTTAAACCTATCCTCCAACGCCTTAATATCAATCCTTGCATACTGATTCGTTTCCATGTTAGAACCAACTTGACCGGCCAAGTTGGTGGCTGAAGTAGCAGCTTTCGTCGAACTATCATTGTCCAAAAAACCCTTCTCCATCTCTCGAAACCCCACAACCAATCCAATAACACGCCACACAAACAGAAATCAAACAATCACAGCGTACAAATTATTAGAAACCCTAACTAAAAAGTTAGGGTTTTAAATCGCAAAAACCAGCTCCTAACCGGCACCCATGCTCCAATCAAATAGATAAACACAGAATTAATACAAGCAAACAATCGACCAAATATAATTATAAGTCGACAATAAAACCGACTTTAACAATAATAGAATATAGAGGATCGATTAAGATAGTAAAAGGTGGCTGAAAACCCTAAAAACGAATTTCACCAGATCGGAACTAAAAAACCTAAAACACAAGCAAGGAATTGAGTAAACAAGTGTAAAACGCAATGTTTAAACACTAGGGTAATCAATTCGATTCAAGAATCAGAGGTTGTAGGCCAAAAAAGATGAAAAAACGAATTAAATAGGGTAAGGGAGATCGCCACCTAGAGAGAGTATTTTTTAGGGTTAAAGTGGCAATCTGATTGAAACGTGATTTGTTGTTAAACTTTTTCTTATTCGTAAACTCCTTAGTCGTAAAGTTCCTCTAACTAGTAAAGTGATCTTACTTGTAAACTTTTGTGGCTTAAATGTAATCTTATTCGTAAACCCAAGACTTAGTTGTAAAGAACCTTACTCTATCTTATTCATAAAGTGTTTATGCGTAAGTTTGACCTTATTCGTAAGAATAGGTTAAAAACCAAAACTCTTTCAAACTTATCCAAGTAAGAAAGATATCCACAAGTCAAATTGTTTCACAAGCTTATCCTAGCAAGGGAAACACTGAGTCACAAATAACTTTGAAGATTCTGATGAAAATTCCTTGTTCGTAAGATTCCTTGTTCGTAAACTTCGGCTTGTTCGTAAAGCTTATTCGTAAAATCAGGGTTTGCTTACTCGTAAGATAATGGTTTTGCTTACTCGTAAGAATAGGGTTTTGCTTATTCGTAAACTCACCAGAAATCACCAAAACGACTTTTTAAGCTCTAAAACTCATTGTACACTTGATTATTTTGATGAAATAGCTTCAATAACACTTAAATAACAAGAAAGTTTTAAAATTTAACACCAAAAGTGAAATTTAAGTTTCAAACTTTTTGCCAAAACTAAGATTCTAAACACTATAGCAACCTTAAAACTTTTCAAGCTTCAAGATTTGAGTGCCAAAACCAAAGTTTACGTGTAAGAAAGGTAGAAAATGTGAAGAACTTGTTACGTATATCCAAAACTGAAACCAAAACACGTTCCAAACAACTATTTGGCGATTGATACCACTGATAATATGATAACACAAGTATGTTTAGATGTAAATAAGAAAATAGAAAGGTATAAGTGGTCGGATTCTTTCACACACAATAATAAGAAAACGTAATGCATATAATGAAAGGAACCAACACCTTCCTAAGAGGGTTACATGTGTTTATATAGGCAAGGGAGCTAGGGCAACACTTCTAGTCCCTTCCCTTATTCGTTTCGGCCTTTGCATAGGCCTATAGGCTTACTACATAAGCATAACACTAATTACAAATATATAAGCCTAATAAGCAACCTGTTAATACAAATAAATTGTAAAAACATTTATTAATATTTAGCGATCTCTTTGTGTTTTGTTGATAACAAATATAGAGTTATCATAAGTAAAATTATAAGGATACATGTTATTTTTGTAAAGCACTTACATATATAATCATTTGACATTAATTGCTGTAATAATTCATTTATCGTAATAGTTTATTAGGATGGGTAAAAACTATAACCCATGACCCATACCCATGGAGCATATCCATAACCCATGGAGCTAACCCATGACCCATTGACTAGATGCATTGCATCTTCTAGATACATTGCATCTTCTAGATACATTGTATCTGTTTGGATACCCATGGTCCAAAGTCTATGACCCATGACCCATAACCTATTTAGGGGGAGCGTCCTACGCATCCCCCAGTTTACACTGGACGGATCTTTGATGTAAGGGATCTGTGGGATCCGGGAAACAGTAGTGAAATTTTGCTTATAAATAGTGAGCCATTTCTTCATTGTAACTCAACCCTCTTCTTACAAACTCTCTCATATATTCTTTCATTCTTGTAATCTCACATATCTTGATCTATATAGTAGTTCTTCTTTCTTTTGTTGTGATTCTCATATAGGTCCTTCTCTAAGGCGAGATCACGAGATACTACAAGTCATCCAAGCAAGGGGTCCTCGATTGATTTGTTCCTCTACAAGATTTCTGTAGCAAGATCTTGTATTTCATATTTCACATAGTTGTTGTGTTGGTTTGGTCCTCCGTGTTAAGGACTCGGTATTTAGCTTTGAACCGGAAAAAGTGTAAGCGATGTTGTGAAGGCTTCTTCGCCAAGTTGAAGGAGTTTGTTGACATAATGCTTGAACTCCCGAGTAGGTGACTCGGGGAGTGGAGTAGGGCAAGGAAGGTGTCCTTGTAGCCAAACCACTATAAATCGGTTGTGTCATTTCTATCCTTTACTTTACTTTCTTTCTTTACTTACATTACTTATAGATCTATACTTTCTATCCATCCATACGATTTCACATAACATCGAATCTAAAGTTTTTGAAACTAAATTAAAATCGGCAAAACTATTCAACCCCCCTTCTAGTTTTCCACAATTGGCATCAAGAGCTAAGTTTACAAAAGTTTTAAAGTAAATAGTATTTTAAAAACTTTTCGATCACAATGGGTTCTGGAAATTATAAAGAAGGGCAATCTATGCAACGACCTCCACTACTTGAAACTAATGGTTTTATTTATTGGAAAAATAGATTCGAAACATAAGTGAAGTCAAAAGATATTGATATCATTGTTGAAGGCGACTTTGAAGCCACTACAAAAGATGATAAAACCGGAAATTTAGTAAACACGCCTCATGATCAACTCTCCGATGATCAAAAGAAAAATCTTTCCAAAAATAGTGAAGCTAAAATGGTTTTATACAATGCTTTACTCAAAAAGGAATTCGAAAGAATTTCTATGCTTAAAACCTCTAAAGAAATTTGGGAATCTTTAGTTGTAACTCATCAAGGAAATCAGCAAGTTAAAAACAATAAAATAGATTTGTTTGTTCAATAATATGAACAGTTTTCAATGTCGGAAGAGGATACTATAGATAATTCTTTTGCTAACTTTAATACTATAATTACATCATTACAAGCACTTAATGAGTCTTTCTCTAGTCGTAATCATTTTAGAAGATATCTAAGGGCACTTCCATCCAAGTGGAGATCAAAGGTGACGGCCATCGAAGAATCAAAAGACTTGTCAATCCTCACCCTCGACGAACTCATAGGCAATCTAAAGGTCTATGAGCTTGTCCTCGCTACAGATTCTGAAGCCTCAAAAGAGAAGAAAGAGAAGCACAAATCTCTTGCCTTGAAAGCCAAGAAGGTCTCAAGCGATGAACAAAACTCTTCGTCGGATAGTGATGACGAAGAATATGCCATGGTGGTAAGGGATTTCAAGAAGTTCTTTAGAAGAAAGGGAAGATATGTCAAGCAACCATGTGACGACAAGAAGGGGTTCCGGAAAGGCAAAGACGACAAGAAAGCAAGGGATGAACGCTCATGTTTCAAATGTGGGGACCCTAATCACTTCATTAGTGAGTGTCCCAAACGTGACAAACAAAAGGCGTTCGTGAGTGGTTCGTGGGGAATGAGTGAGGAGGAGAACGAAGAAATTTGTCTCATGGCAAATAACTCAAACGAGGTATGTCCTGAATCTCTCTATTATAATAGCTCATCATTAGATGTTGATTCATTGCATCGTGAATATGATAAACTTTGAAAAATTAGTCTAAAAGTTATTAACAAAAATAAGATTTTGAAAAAATAAAATGAACGTTTAGAAAATGATGTCAGTGAGTTAAAAAGCAAATTAAAACGCTTAGAAAAAGGGAAGATAGCAAGTGGGGAATGTAAGCTTTGTGTTCAACTTCAAACACTAGTTGGTAATCTTGATTCCAAGATTGCTAGAATGAATACTAATACTCTAAATACAATACTAGATAGTGTTAAAACAAGAAACAATCAAAAGGGTTTAGGTTTTCAAGAACATAATGCATCAACTAGCGAGAATAAATAAACACAATTCGTCAAAGCAACTGAAAAACAAGCTACTGTAGTCACGGATCCGTTAAAAAGGAAACCTTCTAGTGTAAAACCAGGGATCTGTGGGTCTATAGATGTAAACAGTAGAAATAATGTAGCTACTTCATCTAGAACCAACTTTGTTATCGTTAACAAGAAGAAACCAACCCACGTTACTATTAGACAACCACATAATCTGTAACACCCCCATATTTTGATATACGCAGCGGAAGTAAATTTGGGGTATTAATTCAGGTATCATAGTCATAATAATAGAAAACGACTCAAAAGAGACGTTTTCAGATAAAACAGTTATCATTCATTTATATATTCAGAGTTTATACAAAAGAGAGGTCCCAACGGAATATTATACATATAGAAGTACTTAAGTTTGAATGATAACATAGTGGACACCCTTTTTTATAAGAAAGTCCATTGCCACTCCGTGCCAAGTCGTGCTTTAGTTACCTGAGATAAAACATGCTAAAAGTCAACAAAGGTTGAGTGAATCCATAGTGTTTGTTAATAATCAGTTGAACACAATTTTGATAATGGAAATATTGCAGTACAGTATATTTCCTTAAGTCTCATGACACGCAAACCTTAACAGTTGGACACCATAAAAATAATGTTAGTACAGACATCATAAAGATGTTGTGTGTAACAGTGCCCTCGGGCAGGAGCTTGCCATTCTCCCGTTTGTTCTCAAATATAGTGCATTTGGTTACCTATCTGGCTAACACAAATGGGGCGTCAACTGCCAATAGATCTATTCACTATACTCGCGTTCACTCGCAAGTGATTAATGGTGCATGATATGAGGGTTTTTTAGTGGCAACAATGGGAACTTAAGCAATATCAATTAGGATAGCATACAGAAAAATATTTGCGTTCATGTTTGTAGCATGTATCCCCACGGAGTTTAATAAATAAAATGTATAAAAGTGGGACTATGAACTTACCTAAATCGATAGAGTAGATGAGAACAATTACGGCTCACAAAGACAACTAATAAAACCCAACGCACGCGCACCTTTTAACCCCGATCTTGTCACAGTATATCTATGTATTTGCAATTATAATATTAGTTTGTTCCATCTTTATTTTTTTTTTTGTATACGAGATTAGATAATAAATTCTTAATGAGATTGAGTGCCTTTTTTATAGTAACAAATAAACTAGCGCTAAGTATAAAAGTGTAAGAGTTACTCATCTAATTTTTTTAAATATGACAGTTGTTTTGATATTAGCTCGATTTGTCACTAATACTTGTATCCTAGGTTTAACAACAATGCATAGCTACTACTTAACGTGGCACTAGTAGCATTCATGCATCACCAAAGTCAAGCCACATAGTAGAAATGACTAATTCAAGATATTATTATACTTCTCAAATGACAGTACTAGAATGACATAGAATTATAAACAACAAATTTTATTTCTTTGTAAATCTATATAACATGTCGCTATAACTGTATACTAAATATTTAATGTAGTAGACTAATAGCTTCAAATAAAATGACAAGAAAATGTAACATGTATACTAAAAATAGAGACAAAAAAAAAAAAAAAAAAAAAAAAAAAAAAAAAAAAAAAAGATATCAGTTTATTTACTACTTGCAATTTAGTAATAATTTGACATGTTATATTTTGTTAATAGGTGTTGCCAAATATATATATATATATATATATATATATATATATATATATATATATATATATATATATATATATATATATATATATATATATATATATATAAATTTATTTTAAATGGTTATAGGTGTTTAGATGTATTAGTAAAAATGTGGTGTGGGTATAAGCTAAAATGTGAAACGTGCAAAGTTTCCATCAAAATGGAAAAGTAAAATTTATATAACACCTAGACTGACCAAAGTGCTAAATATCTACAAGACATTGTTGCCGGTGAACTAGTTCGAAGCTAATGTCTTTATACATGACTAGTTGAGGTTTATTGGTTACTAGCAAAAATTATAAAAATACATTTTTGAATTTATGCAATGAGTACTTGTAATGTGAGCTTTTAAAGTAGATACATTAAGATTTATACTTTATATTAATGTTAAAGTTTCTATGCTCTATAGACTTGTACTCAAGCTTTAAGGTATTGTACTTTAACGTTTATGATTTAAGTATATAAAATCATATATATAATAAATTAGGGTTTTGCGAAAACTTTAATTGATAACAAACGTTTAGTTTGAATGTTTAATAGTTGTACGTTAACGTATTAACGTAAAGTGGCACGTAAAAGTTAAAACTCTTATACTTGACATATAGGGATGTTTATTTGAAATAAACATAAGGCAGGTTGGTGTCGGTCCGCGTGTGAGCAATTTAGTAAGAATGTGAGTTACGTCACATTAATTAGTCATTATGAACTAATAGTGTTTAAATAAAAAAAAATTATACGTAGAAAATGGATTATATTAATTTAATGCAAAGTGAAATTTTACCAGTGGTTACAGTATTCCCCCGTCGAACGAAATCTCTTCCCGAGATTCGGTCTGTGTAGGCTGAGGTGTTGGGAAAAAGGTGAGGATATTTTGTACGGATTTGATCTTCCCGGTCCGATGTGAATTCTGGCCCTCTTAACGATGGGAATACGGTTCCATTTCAATTGCTTGACATCTCTGTCCATAATTTCCACGGGTTCTTCCACAAAATTGAGTTTGTCATCGAGCTGAAGTTCTTTCATTGGGAAAACACGTGTTTCATCTGATAAACACTTCTTCAGGTTAGAGACGTGAAAGGTAGGGTGTATATTACTGAGCTCTACAGGAAGCTCAAGTTTGTAGGCAACAGGGCCGACTCTCTCAAGAATCTTGAACGGCCTGATGTATCTAGGATTCAGTTTTCCACGTTTTCCAAATCTAACAGCACCTTTCCATGGTGATATTTTTAACATGACCTTGTCCCAACTTCAAAGTCCATAGGTTTTTGCCTCACATCGGCGTAGTTCTAAAGTCTACTACAGCCACCGGCACACTCATTTTTGTGGTATTATGTATAAAGGGGAAACGGAAAGGCTTATCCTCACCCAATGGAAATATAGGGTAGGTGTGCTTAGTCTAGATTAATCCAGTTAAGTAATGAAAAACATGTCAAAATTTTACTAATGAAACACTTTTCATCAAAAACTAGGAAAATAAAGGAAAGTAAAATCAAGTGGGTGTCTATGTCTAATCCCTTACCCCCACTTGGGTCATACTTAAGCATATAAATGAAAGATAAGAAGGGTTAGAATTGAAACAGAGAACTCCCCTGGATTTGCTCGGCATGATCGAAGACTCACGAGTAAACGTGTCCCGCTTTGAGATCTATGAGCAAACTTTAATAACCCGAATTCACTTAAGACAACCAAATGCATCATACCAGAAAAACAACAAGTAATAAAAGAAAATAAAAAACCTAACTTACTTTCGTAGGAATCACGGTTGCATTTAGCGTATACAATAAGCCTTTTAAACCACTTGGTGTTCCAAGTGGACGAGTGAAGTCTCGTGAGGGTTTACATGGAACATACCCACAAAGTTCATTTAAAACTAATACAAGGTTATTGTGTTATTATAGAAAGAATTTGAACTAGAGGATAATTACGTCGTAACTCTTTGAAGGAGTTACGCCGTAATTATGGCAAAACCTGGTAGTCGCTACTAGAGGGTAGCTACGGCGTAAAAAAAAAACACATCCATAACCAAAAACCCTAAGTCGATTTTTTCTCTGGCGAAAAAGAAGAAAACACCGAATCCCTTACTAATCTAAAAACTCGACATCATGCAATCCCAAATCTCTTGTTTCTTACTCTAATTTGTTTCAGTTATGTGATTACGTTCGTGATTTACGTAATTGTTCCTGATTTTTGTAATCGATTGGAGTTAGGGTTTGTTCTTGTCGGTTTTTTTTTTTTTTTTTAGGGTTTCGTTACATAAAAATCGATTCTATACATTCTGTGCTTCATGGCTGATTTTCGTTAGAATATTTGCGCATCAATTCATGCCTTAGTATTACTAAGGTCTTCGTTTGTGGAAGATTGACGTGGACTTCCAGTTTTCTTTGTTTTACGTTTTTTTAGGGTTTCGTTGGGTAGTATTATTTTTTCTGGTTCTGTTTTTGTTTGCTGCTACTTTTTGATTGTATGATGGATAAGAGTGGTACGGTTAACGTGGATGTGGATGCCTTTGAAGCTCGTATGCGAAGGTTGAAAGGGAACGAAGCTGGTTCAGAGGTTGCGCATCAACCTAGACTGCCTGTTAGAATTTTACGCAACCCTAATCTAGCTACATCTGATGTTGATTCCAATATAGCTGCTGGGAGTTCTTTTGCTTCTGATTCGTATCCAGAGATTGGTGTTAGCTATCGTGACATTAACAAAGATTTGAAGGATATTTCTAACGTACAAGACTCGTTATTTTGGGGCGAGGATGGTAATGGTAATAATCAATATACCCAATCTGATTTCCCTTCTCTTGAGGAGGTTATTGGGGTTGAAAAAAGTGGTCATCAGGTTGGTAATCCAGTCGAAGGGGCTGTTGGGGCTTCATTGGGTGCTACATCGAGTCATAGTAATTTGCCTCAAGGTGATGGGATTAGTGTGGGTAACAAAGCTGGTAAACTCAAAGGTATGATCACGCATGAATATTCTAAGGAAAGTCCTATTGTTCAATCGGCTGAAGTTATGCATCCTTCAACCTATGTTGGAGTGGCGAGTGGTTCACAAAATGCGCGTCCTCAAGAAAATCATTCTACCCCGACTAAAGGTAAGTCTAACTTTCGTGCACTTAAAGTTGATAATATGTTTAATGGTGTTGACGTGTCCATTCCCCTTAAGGTGGTACAAAATATTAGCTCTAAGTTTGATAACACCTTGTATGGATACTTCATTGGTAAGCGTATTGCATTTCCTGTGGTTGAGTATTTTGCACGTAACAACTGGGCTAAGTATGGATTAAAACGGATTATGATGAATGCAAAAGGCTTCTTTTTCTTTAAGTTTGACTCTCAGGTTGGTTTGGAGGCTGTTCTTGAAGGAGGTCCGTGGATGATTAAGAATAGTCCTATTATTCTTAAAAAGTGGACCATGAGTACTAGTTTGATGAAAGAGGAGTTAACCCGCATTTCGGTATGGGTTAAACTTCATGATGTTCCGTTACAGGTATTCTCTGAAGATGGAATTAGTATTATTGCAACACATATTGGTACGCCTATCATGCTTGATTCTTATACTAGCTCTATGTGTGTTGAATCTTGGGGTAGGAGTAGTTTTGCCCGTTGCTTAATTGAAATTGACTCTCATGTTCCCCTTAAGGAATCTATTACTATTGGGGTACCATATTTGGATCAACCTGGGTTTTCTTCTGAAACTATTAGGGTGGAATATGAGTGGAAACCTCCTAGGTGCGATGTTTGTTTAATATTTGGCCACTCTGGTGATTCTTGTCCTAAGAAAATTGTTACTGAACCGGTTGTGGAGGATAGTAATGATGGGTTTCAACTAGTTGGGAAAAAGGGTAAAGCTAAGAGGAATGCTAAGGATAATAAAAGTGGTACGGTTTTTAACGGGGTTCCAGTGGGTTAAAATATGCAGTATAGACCCAAAGCTGTTAACACTCCTTCCACTAGCAAACCCCCTCAAGGCGTTGCTAGTACTAGTACGGGTCCTTTACCTAATCAGGTAGGTAATATTGTTCCACCTAATAACTCTACATCTAATGACCCTACTGATGTGTCTAATAAGGGTAGTCAACCTGCTCATATTTCACCTACTGTAAGTAATCCAAGTCTGGCTCCTAATATATCTACATCTAACCCGTTTGGTTCTTTGGCTAATTATGATGATGTTGGTGTTACTAATGGTTTGGCGGATGATGATGAGGTTGAAAATGTTTATGATGAAACTGGTAATTTGTTTGACAAATCGGGGGCAAGCACTCCTGTTCTGAATGTTCCTGATGTTTAGTATCGCCTCTTGGAATATAAGGGGTTTGAACCATTCCCCTAAACAAAAAGAGGTTAAACAGGTGGTTAATGATAATAATCTTAGTGTATGTGCTATCTTGGAATCTCATGTTGATGCATCGGTGGTGTATGATACATGTCGTAATGTTTGTCGGCGGTGGAAGTGGACGTCTAATGGTAGTCTTTGTGATAAGGGGTCCCGTATTATTCTTGGTTTGAATGATGATATTTTTGATGTAATGATTATGTCTCAAACTAACCAAGTTATGCATGTTCAGGTTAATACTCGGACGGACAGAAAACTTTTTTCTGTTCTTTTGTGTATGCTGATAATTACTATGTTCATCGGCGTGCCCTTTGGTCCAACCTTGTTTGCCATGCTGGATTTATGCGTAATAGGCCTTGGGTTTTGTTGGGTGATTTTAATGCTGCACTTAAATTGGAGGATCATTCATGTGGTAGTTATGCTCCTGACATTGCTATGCGTGAATTCAAAGATTGTGTTCAGAAAATGGAGGTTGAGGATCTTAATTGTACTGGTCTTCACTTTACTTGGAACCAACCAAGAGGCTCATTTGGTATATTGAAGAAAATTGATAGGGTGATGGGCAATCTGAAATTTGCTGACTTGTTTCCAGGTTCGTTTGCTATATTTCAACCTTATCGTATTTCAGATCATTCTCCGTGTGTTCTGCGTATTCCCCAGGTAACTAAGCCTAAGCCCAAACCGTTCAAATTCTCTAACTTCTTGATTCATAAAGATGGGTTTATTGATACGGTTACTGCGGGATGGAATCTTAATGTTCATGGTTGTGCTATGTATCGTGTGGTTCAACGATTAAAGGGGCTGAAATCTCCTTTTCGAAAGCTTTTGTACAATCAAGGTAATCTGCATGAGCGGGTAGTTAGGATTCGGAAGGAGTTGGATGAGGTCCAAATGGCTATTGATACAGATCCGTCTAATTCAGAACTACGTGATGATCATGCTCACTATCTTCTTGCTTATAAGGAGGCTACGTTAGATGAAGAACGGTTTTTAAAGCAAAAATCTAAAGTTCAATGGCTTCATGCGGGTGATTCTAATACGGCTTACTTTCATAATATTGTTAAAAGCAAATGTGCCCGTAATCGAATTGAATTGGTAAGAGATGCAAACAATGTCTTGTATGAGGGTCATCAGGTTGCAGGTGCTTTTGTTGCTCATTATGAACAGTTTCTTGGTATTGAAGGCAATTGTAGTCCATTTGATGAGAACGGTATATTCTCTAATGTTCTTTCACACCAATTGGCTAATTCGATGGTTCGACATGTCACGGATGCGGAGATAAAGGAGGCTATATTTTCTATGGGGGATGATAAAGCTCCTGGGCCCGATGGTTACACGGCTGCTTTCTTTAAGAAAGCATGGGATATTGTGGGTGCTGAGGTTATATCTGCTGTTAGGGATTTTTTCATGAATGGTAAGCTTCTTAAGGAGATTAATCATACCATTATATCCTTGATCCCTAAAGTGTCTACCCCGTCTAAGATTAATGACTATAGGCCTATTTCTTGCTGTAATGTCATGTATAAGTGCATTAGCAAAATTCTTGCTAATCGTATTAAAGAAGGCCTTGGTCAGTTGGTTAGTATTAATCAATCTGCCTTTGTTCCTGGTCGTTGTATATCTGATAATATATTACTTACCCAAGAGCTTATGCGGAATTATCATAGAGGGAGAGGTCCACCTAGGTGTGCGTTTAAGGTTGATATCCAGAAGGCATATGATACAGTTGATTGGGCTTTTCTTAAAGCTATTCTGATTGGGTTTGGTTTTCACGTAAAAATGGTTGACTGGATCATGGTATGTATCTCATCTACATCTTATTCTATATGTATTAATGGGGATCTTCATGGCTGGTTTAAAGGTAAGCGAGGTCTTCGACAAGGTGACCCGTTATCTCCCTATTTGTTTACTCTGGTTATGGAAGTTTTAACTCTTATATTGCAGACAAAGGTTTCTAATGCAGTGGATTTTCAGTTTCATCATCTGTGTGAACAACAAAGAATTATTAACCTTTGTTTTGCAGATGACCTCTTCTTGTTCGCTAGAGGCCATCCGGATTCTGTTAATGTCATTATGCAGGCTTTGGAGGATTTCAAGAACTTTTCGGGTCTTGTCCCAAGTATCCCTAAAAGTACAGCTTTCTTTTGTAATGTGCCTAATGCTATTAAAGCTGCTATTCTCCAGTCTATGCCATTTGCAGAAGGTTCTCTCCCTGTCAGATATCTTGGGGTTCCCCTTATATCCTCGAGACTTCTTTATAGGGACTGTAAGGTGCTTGTTGAAAAGTTGGAAGGTCGTGTGAATGATTGGCGTAATAAATTCTTATCTCTTGCGGGTAGGCTTCAGTTGGTGAGGTCTGTTTTATCATCTATGCATCTGTATTGGGCTTCTGTATTTATTCTTCCTACTCGTATTATACATGAGTTA
Organism: Chrysanthemum seticuspe; assembly: GCA_019973895.1. Taxonomy (NCBI): domain Eukaryota; kingdom Viridiplantae; phylum Streptophyta; class Magnoliopsida; order Asterales; family Asteraceae; genus Chrysanthemum; species Chrysanthemum seticuspe. The sequence continues at coordinate 56,666,174 of BPTQ01000003.1, forward strand.
GAGCAGCTTATGAGGGGTTTCCTGTGGTGTCAAGGAGAAATGAAAAAGGGAAAGGCCAAGGTTACTTGGGAATCTGTTTGTAAGCCAAAGAAAGAAGGTGGTCTTGGTATTCGACGGTTGGAGGATTTTAACATTGCCCTCATGACTACACACATTTGGAGTATTTTGACACATAAAGAGTCGTTATGGGTTCAATGGATTCATTCTTATAAACTTCGTGGGAGAAGCTTGTGGGATGTCCCATGTTTGGGGGATGTTAGCTGGGGATGGCGCAAGCTTCTTGCGATTCGACCAAAGATTCGTTCCTTTATCTGGCATAAGATCAATAATGGAAAGGACACATCGGTTTGGTTTGATAGGTGGTGTGCATTAAGCCCAATTCGTGATTTGCTTACTGCTAGAGATATTACCCGGGCAGGTTTTAATTTATCTAATTCGGTTTGTGATCTGATTTCTAATGGTATTTGGCGATGGCCGGTGGATTGGTTATCTCGGTTTCCATTGTTAGCTGCAATTCCGGTCCCTAATCTTAATGATACTGTCGATGGATTATTATGGCGCAAGTTGGATGGAAATTTTAGTGGTTTTTCAGTTTCGGGTGCATGGGATTCTATGCGTCTAAGGGCTGATGTGGTTGATTGGTGTAATGTTCCTTGGTTCTCTCATTGTATACCGAGGCATGCAATACACTTGTGGCTCGCTATTAAGCAGAAGTTGAAGACTCAAGATAGGATGCGGCAATGGGATGTTGGTCCTTTCTCAGTTACTGCTTGCGGCTACTACATACTTTATCTGGATGGAGCGCAATTCTAGGATTTTCAAGCGTAAGAAGTCTACTGTTGCGGAAGTGGTTAGCATCATTACCTCTAATATTCGGTTGAAGCTGGTTACCTTCAAGTTCAAGAAGCTAACCTCGCGGTCTCGTTTGATCCTGGATAAATGGAAGATTCCAAGTATATGTATTTCTCACGAAGGGAGTGCCGGGTAAGGGTTGTACTCTTTTTCCCTACTCCAAGGTTTTTCCCTTTGGGTTTTTCTTGGAAAGGGTTTTTAAGGAGGCAGACTTCCTGGGTTAACTTGCTCCCTTTGTGGATTGGCTGGATGCGGGATGCTCGCTTGCTACATGTTTTTTTACTTGTTTATGCCTAGTTAGTTGATGTAATAAAGCTAGGTCCTTTGTGTTTATGGTATGTCATAAACACTAGTTTATCAAGCTTTTGCTTGAGGTTAATGTGGTATTTCAGCCACATTCCAATTGTACTTAACATTATTTTTTGGTTATATATTTACCGGGGTATTACCCTTTACCCAAAAAAAAAAAAAAAAAAAAAAAAAAAAAAAAGAGGGTAGCTACGGCGTAACCATAGCATGGGATTACGCCGTAATTGTTAATGCTTTGGAGAGAATCGCTTCGTGTGATGTGTTACGGCGTAATCATTGAGATGAGTTACGCCGTAACTGATAGACAGATCAGGTTCCCGTTTAAGTTACTGATGCAATCTTCTCCGATTCCTGCAAAAATGGTTAAAAACACAAAACCCAACTATACTAATAAAATGAAAAAGAAAAGATAGGCATGGGGTGCCTCCCACGAAGTGCTTGTTTTTGTTCGAGTCACGAGCTTGACTCTACCCATATTTACTACGTAAAAGGGTGTTCATCCCCTCACTTGAAATCAAGTGTGGGTGAAAATAGCAATAAACACCATGAGGGTGTGAATTTGCTATGGGATGGGGAAATAATAAATTATGATCATACCTGAAAGGAGATGTCATTTCCCTCCATACCTTACCTGTTTTAGTTGATGGCATTGATGATTTGTTCACCTCGTGATGTGGCTGATTAATCGGCTCATATGTCTCCTTGTTAGTCACTGAGGTGTCCAAGATTTTGTCTTCTAATTCCTTTGCAAGATCAACTAGAATTGGTTCAGTAGCCGAAGCTTCATAACCATTATCGGGTGATGTGATGGGTTGCACGATTTCATCTATAATTTCAGCAACCTGTATAGGAAAACTAGCAAGATTGTTAGTAATAAAAGAAGAGTTAGAAGTGTTACCATTTTGCATTTCAGTTGATTCCACATTAGCTTGTGGCATTGCTTCATCATCCTGTAAGCTCCATGCTTCCATCTTCTTTAATTGATCATTTCTTGTTTCTTCATCTCTCACAACCTTCAAACGTCCTGGAAATGGGATAGGTGGTATATAAGGTTTGATATAAGGAACCGGCTCGTTGTTGACTTCTTTCATCTTTCCCACCGTTTCCTTGATAGTTCCAGCCACATTCTTTTTACTTTCAGGAGTTTTTGGTTTAATTCTTCAAGCCTAGCTTCCAAACTTTTCCTCTTAGCTTCAAGATTTTTTAAATTTAAGTTCGCGCCCTCCTTGAATTTCCTAATCCATTCGTCATTCGAGTCGTGCATCCCTTTTAAATTATCCGAGAATTTCTTGACGGCTTCCTCCAATGATTCCACATACCTGACCTGCTCATATTCTTTGCGTTCTTCTTGGAGAGAATGCTCTTGTATAGCATGAATGTCTTCCTTAACCATATTCATATCACATCCAAGTCTATCAAGCTGCTTGGTAATGTCGCCAATGTCATCCAAGTTGTTGTTATTTATGGCCCAAGTGGTTGCTCCATCATACCAATTTCGTGAATGTTCAGCCATCATTTCAATTGATCTAAGGGCTTGTGCAGGTGGCATTGTAGGAATAGGTCCTTGAGAGTTGAGCATTTGGCGGAATGAGATGTTTAATCCTTTGTAGAAAATAAGGACCATCTGATGGTTGCTGATATCATGCGTTGGGGATCTATAAAGAAGGTCATTATATCTTTCCCAAGCTTCATCTAGCGTTTCATCCATCTTCTGCCTGAAGCTCCTTATTTCTTCCATCATCTTGGCAATCTTTGAAGGAGGACAATATCTCCGAATGAATGCTTTCTTTAAAAAATTCCACGTATTGATTGACCCAGCAGGAAGCATCTTCATCCATCTTCTGGCCGTACCAGTGAGTGTAATTGGGAACACTCTAAGCATTAATGCATCTTGAGTGACTCCTGGAGTGTGGAAAAGATCTGCGATCTCCAATACTCTTCGCACATGCAGGTGGGCATCTTCATCATTAGTTCCCGTGAAAAGCTTTTGTCTAAGTTCCCTCATGAACTGGCAGTTGATCTCAAAGTCGATATCATCATTAAACTCGGGATATACGTTACCCGTTCTGTGGTTACTTTGAGTCAAAGCAATATATTCTTCCATAGTGAGCATGTCAAAATCTGAATCTTCCATATCCTGAAATCTCAAAAACAAACAAAAACAGAAAAGAAGAGAAAAAGAAAAAGTAAAAACAAAAATAAAAGAAAATAAAAGAAAAACTTAAATTAAAATCCTAAATAGCTCCCCGGCAACGGCGCCAAAAACTTGATGCAAGATTTACTGACCAGGTTTTAATATTTATAATTACTCGTTATACCTATGGTCTACCCTAATGCACTAACGGGCAGTGTACCCGGTCGTGTGTAGTGTAGTAATCGGTAAAACCGAGGTCGTCCCAAGAGATATGTAGATAGGAAATTAACTTAAGTCTATGTCACGATTTTAATTGATTTTAAGATTGAAATGATAAATTAACTAATAAAACAACTAAAGCAAGTAAAGGCAAAGGAGGTGATCAAGAGAGGAGAGTGGTGCTACCCTAGTTAATCCTCCTAGCTAGTAATGTCTACGTCTACTTACTTCCAATTACTTCAGGTGGGGTCAAAGTCGAGAGGACAACATTTGGTCAATTCGCCCTAACCTATCAGCAAAGATGCCACCACAGGAGAAGTCAGGTGTCCCTTCATAAGTCTTGTTGTTCCTGGTCCCCTAAGCCGAGTCATTAAGTACCGCTACATGCTAGATTTATAATAGTGAGTGCCCGGCCGTTAGAAACTTAGACACTCACCCCCTAATGCTTAACTTCATCCAAATGATAGGTGATCAGTTGGTCAAATCGCACAAGTAGAAAGGGTCGTTAGTTGGTCATATCTTTCCCTTCCCGTCTCAGTCTGCTCACCTAGGGTCAGTTGGTCATATCTCCTAAGCAATTGGCCTCTACTGCCATTCAAAACTACCGAACCAAGGGTGGCTACCAATAAACTATGCATGCATACACTTAGAAATAATTGTACGGAAGTAAAGTAAACGCAAACAAGACAATTAAAGAATCATAACTAGGCCAGCACCAGGGTGCTTAGCCAAACATATAATAAATTATACCAACAAAAATGAATAAATCATAAATTGAATTGAACATAATGTTTGATACAAATTACTTGATGTAGAGCTAATAATGATGATGATTGCGAGTGAATTCTTCCTTCAAAACTGGCTTCGGACTGCTGGAAAATGCCTTGGAGTGGTGCCCTAATCGACCCCTAGGAGAGGGGTGAAGAGAGATACTTTAAAATGCTGATTTAGAGCTGTATTTATAGGCCCCGATATGGTTACGGCGTAACCTTAAGTGCAAATTACGTCGTAACTAAAGACTGCGCAAAGAAATCTGGATCTCGAATAGTTACGTCGTAACTAACATAAATAGTTACGTCGTAACTAAGTTACGTCGTAACTAACTTCGTACTAAGTTACGTCGTAACTAACTTCGTACCTTTTATGATCCTTTAATATTTATGAAACTTAAATACTCATGTTGACGCTTTTAGTCCCTCATCGCTCTTGTTACTTTTATAACAAGTCCTTGTACTTAATAAACTTCGAATTAACTTGCCGCTTTTAATCCCTGGACCACGAAAATTTGCGCCCAAGTAATTAATTACGACGTAACTAATCATCGAGTTACGCCGTAATCCTTTGTCATCTCATACTTATCCGATCCGAAATAATCTCTACGGCGTAAATAATTCCATGTTACGCCGTAACCTTTATAAAAATAATTACGACGTAACCATATTAAATGGTTATGCCGTATCCTTCAAAGCTCATATTTACGCCGTAACATTATTAAGCAGTTACGGCGTAACCTTCACAAATAATTCATAGGCCCTCGTAAATCAATATTCAGAACATATCTTTGGCCTTATATCACATCTTTTCCGCTCCAATGCCTCATTTATCCTAAAATGCAATTATGAATGAATATGAACGAATTAAGTACCATATTAATATAAATGAGGCCATAAACGTGGGAATTTGATATATAAAAGATCAGGCTAATTTGATGTTATCAGTGATGATCCTTTAAACCAAAATGTACCTGCATATGCGGATTATGATGGAAATGCGTTCTTTAACCCTGTGACAACCCGTAATTCTCCCGATGCTTCATAAATGGAGAAACAACGATTAGAGTGATCTTTCCCTCTAATTTGAGATACGAGACGTATTTATAATAATTTTTATTGGAAACATTATTCTGAGCGCGTTGGTGTAATTCCCGTGTCGTGAATTCATCGTTGCTAGTCTGAATGAGTCCCGAATATAATATTGCAAAAGATTAAGAAAGTTACAAAACTGGTCCCTTGATAGTTTCACCGTCGCCCCTAAACTTTATTCTATTTACATTATTAGTCCTTCCTGGTTATATAAATACCCCCAACGCTCCCACCTCTCTCATTTTCCACCCACACTTTCTCTCTCTTAAAAACAAACTCCTCCCTCTCTCTAGAAATTCCAGCCACCCTCTAAGGTTCCGGCGCCGTCCGGCCAACTTCCAGCCACCACCTCTTGTTACACCGCCCCTCCAAAAAGGTAGATATGGCTCTTGTGGTTCTTCTCATGTACCACACGTGCCTAGAAAATGCTCCACGCGTACTAGATCTAGGTTTTAAGATTCGGATGTTAGGGTTTGGAGTAGTAGACGTTTTCAAAGGGTTCTTTCTTGGGTTTGGTTAAGAGTTGTACTCGTTAAGACACCACCATCGACCCTTGTTCTCCTTTCCCTCATTTTCTCATGGTAAGCTAAGACCCGATCGTATATATATCTTGATTATTTTTCTGTTTTTACCGACTATAGATATATATAAATATTAGTTTGTTTTCGTGGATAAGAAACTGATTTTTAAAATCGATTTCTCCAGAACACAATAACTTGAGGAAGGAAAAACCCTAAAGTTCTCTCTCCATGTGTGGCGATTTCCGGCCGCCACTACCATGCCTTTTCCGATCAAATTCTAACAGCCTAATCGTATCTCTACCTATTAAGGCGTGATCTAATCCGTTTTAAATGGTATGCAATCGATTATGTTGTGATTATCTTTCTAGTGGTGGCGGCTGGGTTGATCTTTATGCCTTTTTATTAAATCGTTACACACTTATCATCAAGAAAACCCTAACTGTCAATCTCTTATTACTCTTTGCGATCTTCCTGATCGGTTTAGGGTTATGAGGGTTTCGATTTTGATTGTTTTCTATATAAACCCTTCACGGTTATAATTCATTATTATTAAGGGTTTCGTTTCCATTGATTTCACAACCCTAAACGATTTCTTAATCGTTTGTAGGGTTTATATTGTTTATATTCTGGTCGATTATGGGTTTTTGGTGTTGCTGCTATATCCTTTGAAGCTTTATCGAAACCCTTTTAGGGTTTTGGTAATATTGATTTGCAGTTAATCATCCCTTTCATAGGGTCGATTGGTGTTTTGGTGTGTGATTAACGCCTATAGAACCTTTTTTTAGGTTCTTATTTTGTCGATTGGAAGTAAACCTTAGTTCAGGGTTTTGATGATCTGCACGTTAACCCGTTTAGGGTTGGTTTTGATTGTGATTGGAAGTGGGTTTAAGGGAGAGATGTAAGTATTGCTGGAGGTTCGTTGCATCATTCTTGTTGATAACGATGGTGTAAACTGATGCGCAAATTGATTGGATCCTGCTGCTATTGTTCGTTCTAATCTCTCTACTGGTTTTTGGGACTGATTTGGCTGCTGGTTTGCATGGTTTCCGTGTCATTGATGGAAGTTAAGTTTTTGGGGACTCTTGTTCAAAACCCCATGTACACAACCACGGATCAGTTGCACTCTTATTCATCTTGGGGTCTCGTGATTGTATATGCTGGAAGTTAGGGTTTGTAAATCCTATTTTCATACGCTACTGGTCATCATGCTTGGTGTTTATGAATTGTGTTCGGTTTTGCATCTAAACATGCACGGTTGGAGCAAGTTTGCTTGCTGCTCTATCCGTGGTTTTAGAGTCTTTCACCAACCTTTGTGTGACATTTGTTAACTGAATCTCAAGATTGATGATCCATGTGTGGGCAAGTTGGAGGATTCTTCATGGAAGTTAAGGTGGACCGCCATAGTGATATAGAAGGCTCAAGTGCTTTTCTTGAGTAATATTGTAATTTTTATGTACTTTTGTCATTATTGGTAGGTTCATTTTACTGTAAGTTATAGGAATGGTGTGTCATTTTTATATTTAAGTCTGTAAGTGTCCTTAGGGACTGAGGTGAGGGATATCACCCTCATCCTATGTACCTCAACGTTTTTTGGAGTAATGCATTTTACCGGGGTGAATTAACCCTTTTACCCAAAAAAAAAAGAAACTGATTAAAAATGATTTTCCTTTTTGTATAAATAATTCATGTGGTAATTTGTGGAAAAGTGGTAATGTTTGTGTTCTTTGGAAACGGGTGAACTTATTGAGTCAAATCAGTGAGTGAGTCAACACATTGAGCGAGTCTACTCAGTTCTTGTGGTAGGGTCGAGGTCAGTTTTGATCGCGAGTCAGTTTTAGGATTTGCTTATTGTACCCTATTAGGTATTAGATGGTTGTCTCGATTTGGACTTGGATTTGTTGTTTTGATTTTGATGGGTTGCTCTGGTTCTAGGGTTTGCTCGGTATTAATCGAGTGGTAGTGGAAAAATATTGTTGAATCGTAAGTTATCGTTATAATGGGATATCAGAACTAAAGAAACGATTAATGGTATAAATCAATGGTAAACTTGCAATACGACTATGGGTTAACTATATATATATATATATATATATATATATATATATATATATATATATATATATATATATATATACACATATACATATACATATATATATATATATATATATACATATACATATATATATATATATATACATATATATAGGGGAGGGTTATTATGAGATCATGCTTAAAATTCTAAAAGTAAGACCGAATATGGACCGTTGGATCATTGTATTTGTATTTAATGAGATTAATGTTTGATGAGTAGCATTTCAGTAAATAATTCACTTTTTAAAAGTATTTTGGTCAAACATTTATTAAGACATTATTTAATTGAAACATATTAATGAGGCCTTATTTTCTTGGTTAAATATTTATTGAGACATCATTTTAACAAATTAATATATCATTTGATACACACGTCCTTAATATATTTTACATTAATAAATACACGGGTACATTAAAAATATATTTACGTTAATAAATACACGGAATCGTTTACTGATACATCAGGTACATGAAAAAATACTTTTATACTTACATTAACAAATACACGATGGACCACCAAGAAATTGTACTGATACATCAGGTACATTAAAAAATGTATTTACATTAATAGATAGATACACCAAATACATATAATTACATTTGGTACATTAAAAATATATTTACATTAAAGTTTCAACACTTACACACTTACATTGGACTATAACAAAATCATGAAAACAAACATAGCCTATCTCATAAACTTTTATATAAAAAAAAGGCAAAACATTTAATTGTTAATTACATTGAAAATTAATGAATTGTTATTGAATACATTTAATGAATTGGTGAATACATTTAAATGAATAGTTATTGAATACATTTAATGAATTGGTGAATTTCCAAAATGCCCTTTTCATTTAATTGTTAATTACATTGTAAATTAAACTATGTAATTAATAAATGGGACACTTGTCCTAATCTTATTGGTTTTTAAGTGATCTTATTTTTATAACTTTAACAATGATCTCATTTTGTCCCAAATCTATATATATATATATATATATATATATATATATATATATATATATATATATATATATATATATATATATATATATATATATATATATATATATATATATATATATATATATATATATATATATAAATATATACTTAACGACTTGATTACACAACGAATTAATTATACGACGATATCAGAATAAAACTATCGGGATAAACAATATTGAACTTGATTTAACGATGAATAAGTTACTTCTAAAATGCGGTGATAAACATTAAGGAATGAATATGTGACTAATAATCTATATCGAATATTTCGAAATAGGTTGTAAGCTTCAACTACGGTTTATAAAATTGGAGTAACATTTGATACACGATTTATATTGATTATAAATTGGATTATTTAACGTTTCGGACTTAAACGAGTACAATATATTAGATTCGACATGAATTTAATATATTTGATTCGCGACGAGATTAAATGTTCAATTGTTACATTTAACTAATAACAAGATATTAAACTATATATTGTCGACGGAAATGGCTTTATTTAATTATAAACCCTTATTAATTAGGATAGTAACTCGTGTTTTATAAGTACAAGTTAACTCTATAAACTTGTTTGGGAAAGGTTGTTTTGAGAAGACAATTTATTAAAGTTCTAATGATTTGGGAACGTTGAATAAACGAACGCGTCATTTATGAAATACTGCTTAGTATACCTTATATGAAGTACTATATTATAAATTCTTCTAGGTACGAGTAACAATCGTGAAACCTTTATTATCAAGCGATAAATGGAAACTTACCTTTTATTATAAACATGTACGTTTGGGATTATGGGGAAATTACCGAAAGCTAACCTATTTATATTACCTAAATAGTTGTCGTCATTTCCTGTAGGATCGTATATTTTATGTTGTTTAGATGATTCTGGTGGTCTAGGATTATGATTAAACAAGAGAGCCATGTTTAGAGAGATGAAGAGAGGAGAGGGTGATTCTAGAGAGATAAACAAAATAGAAAAGGTTAGATTATGAAAGAAGCAACACCCCTTCCAAGGATGGAAGGGGTATTTATAGTTACAGACACTGCGTCCTCCTGTCGGAATGTGGATCAGGCATAGAGTGGGTAAAGACCCGTCCTTCCTCCACGGTGTTACTCTAAACTAATCTACGCTAATAACTAACTAATTAACTACTAAATAACGTAAATGACGATAAATCTATGAGCTAACATATGCTAGACTATAATTGGGGTGACCGACACTTCCTTATGGAATTTCCAATTCCTAACAATCTCCCCCTAAGGGAGGTCACCCCATGATTTACATTTTAAATCCTAGCATTCTATTTTGTCTTTAGTTCTGAGCTCGTACACTTTAATTCTTCACATCCGCAATCTTTGTGCTTTTGCAGTGACTCTTCATAGTCTGATTATTTTGTACTTTTAGCGGATGTATTTTGAACTGATCCACATCTTGATGATCTTCAAGCTTTCTTTGAGATCATCAGCCACAGTAAATCTCTGGATCACCCTTTATATTGTGTTGCCTTCATATGATGTTGTGACTTTTGGACCGACATGCTCACACTTTTGGATCATGACATCTTTTCATCAGGGTAGCGGAAGCTTTACTGGTTCATGATATTTGCAGCTATCAGAGCCAAGTCATGTAGATTAGCACTTGTCATGATTTTTTTAATTAAGTGTGGATGCTGTGAGCATGCGGCTTTGGATTGACTTCTCAATTCTGATCAGCTGCAACCGTCCAAATGTACCTGCAAACAACAGTTAGCAATAAAACACACGAAAGTGTCTTTGATCACTTTCGTTGAATTGAGGTGCATGGCCCACGGTTCCCCATTGATCAGTACAAGTACTGCCTGTGATCAGGTATAATTCCGAAGAATCTCCTTGACAGGGTTTCGCAGCTGTTCTAGCTGTTCTCAAACCGGAACGTCTCAAAGAAGACAACACGGAGTGAGTGAACCAGCGAATTGAGATTCACTGATTGATGAAAAATTGATTTGAAAAACAATCGTGTATTGCTTATAAGAAAGAGTTTTGCAATACGACGAAGGTTTTATAAGAAAGATCAATTTTCAATCAGAAATACTTTTTGTATTTGAAAAGAATACACATTCGATGTGCTAGAGAAAAGAAGAGATTTGCACATCGAACGGTTTTTCCAAAAGTATTTTTTCAATCAGAGATACTTTTTGTGTTTGAAAACATGAATACACATTCGATGTGCTAGAGAAAAGAAGATTTGCACATCGAACGGTTTTTCCAAAAGTATTCGTCAATTCATTTTCTGGACCAAGGTTGATTCACGAGTGAATCGCCCCATCATTTCTATCCAGTTTTCACAAGCTTGATCTTTAGAAAAGATCTCACATGTCACCCACCAAGAGCTTGTTTGATGTTGGCTCTAGAAGGATTTCCATCTTCATCGTGAATATTTAACATATCACTTGGATGTTCTGGCAATACCACAAGGATAATGTGTAGGATTCTTAATATTTACTTACTTCCCACATTGTGTGAAATAGTAAGTCTTCATTAATTTTGTGTCCTAATGAGATATTGTGGATGATCTCTTGGCTCTAGACTCAATAGTGCACATTTAGTTTCCTATGCCGGAGACTAGGGAGAGGGTCTCCTTCTTCAATATCAACAATCTGTAAGAGAAAGTCGATAGATTATGCAGGTTCCCCGTAAGAATGAAACAAGCCCTTTTAAGAGGAACTTGAGTAGCTTGGGAAGTTAGGTGTAGTCAATTCATTTTTCCAAAAGTATTCGTCATTCATTTTCTGGACCAAGGTTGATTCACGAGTGAATCACCCCATCGTTTCTATCCAGTTTTCACAAGCTTGATCTTTAGAAAAGATCTCACATGTCACCCACCAAGAGCTTGTTTGATGTTGGCTCTAGAAGGATTTCCATCTTCATCGTGAATATTTAACATATCACTCGGATGTTCTGGCAATACCACAAGGATAATGTGTAGGACTCTCATTATATACTTACTTCCCACATTGTGTGAAATAGTAAGTCTTCATTAATTTTGTGTCCTAATGAGATATTGTAGATGATCTCTTGGCTCTAGACTCAATAGTGCACATTTAGTTTCCTATGCCGGAGACTAGGGAGAGGGTCTCCTTCTTCAATATCAACAATCTGTAAGGAAAGTCGATAGATTATGCAGGTTCCCCGTGAGAATGAAACTTTTAAGAGGAACTTAAGTAGCTTGGGAAGTTAGGTGTAGTGCGTCACTGGGTCCATGACGTCTTGTCTTCAATACCAGTGTTACGTTAGTAAACATCAGTAGCTTATGTATTGAACCCGGTTTCTGCCCTAAGGTTGAATTAATGGAGGACTATTTCTTTTCACCCTTTTCTCATTCATTTCTTTTTCATTATTAAACCCCTTCAGTGCTTACCGACATTTCATTACTAGAACCTTGTTGGGTTTATTTCAGTTCTAGCTCTATCTCAGTCCGCACTCTTCCCATTTCTCACTTTTATCCTTTTTTCATCATACCTAAAGACTTCTACACTATCTAGTGGATTGTCCCTAGGTAGATCCCTCTGGCTCTGGCGGGATCGTGGGAACGAATACCTAACTTAACCATCCTTATAACACCATGCATAAAGTAGATTGGTCGGTCTTTTGGTATTGTTCTTTCCTTCTTGAAACCAATTGAAAAATCATTTGGAAAATCAATCAAGGTACTTGTGATAAAATATCAAAGCATTTTGTACCTTAATTATGTTTGATCTTTTAGAAATGCTCCCCCTCAACATGTGCATATGGTTTTGAAATTGTTTAACACATGGAGGCAAGAGTTCTTTGAAACAATTTCATGATCGCAATTTCCTTAGAAAAACCCTTTTGATTTTCTTGGTAAATTCTCCCCCTCAAAATGTGCGTTGGATATTTGAAAATCATTTTGCACATAGAGGAAAGAGGTTTTTGAAGAACTTCCACGATTGCCAATAGAAACCATTCGCTCCCCCTCAATATGTGCATCGATATACGAAAGAGTTTAGCACATATTAGAGAGAGCCTGCACTTTTGAATCAAATCGATCATCATTTATCATATTTCATAATTAAATCACAAATTCTCCCCCGATCAAAAATATCAAACCCTTTGAGATTTTGGATCCCAAGTGATTTACTAAGGTTTAGAAAACATGGGAGAAAATGTGGCCTGGTTTAAATACTCATCTCGTTTTTGGTTAAATGCTCCTCCTCAATCATGTGCATCATGTATTTGAAATCGCTTGGCACATGAAGGAAGGAGTGCTTTTGAAACAATCACCCTTTAAACAAATTTGAGATTTAAATCACGATCTCTCCCCCAATCAAAAATTTCAAACCATTTGAGATTTGTGATCCCAAATGATTTAAATCATTTAGAAAAATTTGGGGAAAGACGTGGCAAGATTTAATTTTTGAAATTGACTGATGCGGACCAATTATAGGCATTAAAGATTGTTAGTGTCAGGTATGATAGTTTTTAAGAGATCTTTTATGTAAAATAAAACAATTTCACAATCAAACAAGAACAGAAAAAATTTATTTTGAAAGATCTTTGAGTATTAAAGAAAATCATACCATGAAATAAGATTAAATCTTTAGATCACCACTTATTTTGTACAAACGGACTTGATAGATGAAATATCGATTGAAAATATTTAAGTTTGAAATCACTCTCCCCCTCAATCAATGACCGTAGTCGTTGATTGAGTGACTTATGTTTAAAATGAAGTCTGGTTGATTTCCAAAATTTGAGATCAGTTTATTTTCAAAACAATATTTTTCCATTTTCAAGACAATATTTTTCAAAAATTGTTTAAAAATGGTATTATTCACTACTTGTCCTGCACAAAGATACTTTAGGTGGTTGAGAAGCTTCTGTTGTTGCTGTAAGGCTGGAAGAAAACCATCTGCTGATGCAGTGAGACCTCTGACGTTGCATCTATCGTGCCAACTATCCATAGAGAGATCTGATTAAGCTCCGTTTCTTCTTTTGTCGACTTCAAGAAATGGTTACCCTTTCCTTTCGACATCCAATCTTCTTCATTAGTGGGATCCAGATCGGGAACATTCTTATGAACCATGATATCTGCATACGTTAGTGGACATACAAACAGATATATGGTGGTCGATATCACCCAAATAGCAATCGACTAATTAAAGTCAATCCAACATGTCAATCAGAACATAAAGGCATGGGAATTATGTGTTTATCAACCTCTGATCATCTAATCCTAACAAATATATCCTAAACTCCTAGTCCTTCAACATAGGCAAATATATTTTTTAGTTAAGCATGTAGGATAATTAGATAAGCCCGATAGATGATTAGAACATTATCAACGTGAGTCTCAACATGATCATTAGTCAGATCCTCAAGTATAACCATGGAGTCAACTTGATTATCAATGATAACCATAAGGTCATCTTGATCGTCAAATATAACTACGGGGTCTATTTGATTATCTTCGGAATGAGATGTAGACGACACATGTTGAACACTCTGATCCTTGTCGGATGTAGATGTTGGCTGAGATATCAGATCATTAATGAGTAAAGTTTGATCCGGTACCTGAGACAAGCCGTCAGTGTCATACACTGGGCCTGTGTCACTCATGTGGAGACCTTGCATGTGTGCCATCAACATCACTACTGCATTAGCCTACAAGTCCTCCATGTCATCATCAAAATCTGCATCTGCCATGAAGCTATGTTCCTTGTTGGTAAGAGTTCCACCAGCTTCATCCTTGAGAGCCAAGAGTAAAGCCTCTTTGTGATAAGCGCTGCCTCTTGTCCTTGGCTTGGGGCATGCATTAGCCAGATGACCCTTCTCATTACAGTTATAACAACGAAGACCATTAACCCCATTCTGAGCAGTACCATGTTCAACCACTTGAGCCCTTTGTTGTTGTGGAGCACCCATGTTATTCCTTCCCATTGTATTAAACCCTTGACCACCGCCCATCTGACGAACATTACCACGATTCTGAACTTCAACAAGTCCATTGTTAACAACAGCCTGATTCCTTGTGTTAGATGAGGTACGAATGCGATTGTTGGATTTGTTAGCAATCATGACAAATCCTTGTTGCAATGCATCGAAAGCTTCTGCATCTTCATTGGATTCACTGTAAAGTGCTTGATCATTGATGTTGTTGTATGGAACCAATTGATTTTCTTGAGATTGTTGCTTTGATTGATCATATGGTGTGATTGTTGCAGTTGGTTGAGCAGTGGGTTGTGAGGGATTCGTGAGTACAGTTTGTGAGGTCGGGAATTGAGGATAACCAGCTTGAGCCCACAATGCTAATTGTTGATTGTCCGAAAGTGAAGGTGAAGCAGGTTGTCCACGGATAGCTCTTTCTCTGTCAACTTCTTTTTGGTGGGGTTTCAAATAGTCGTACAACAATCCGTATGAAGCATGATGAAGATTCTTAACTTGCCGGATGAAAATGACATACTTTTCCCAATCAGGACCAAGACTACTCAGGAACTTAGTGTTGACTGCAATTCTTGGCATGATGATGTTGTGTTTATCCAAATCATTGATGATTTCTGAGAAGCGATGATGATATGACTCTAATGTCTCTCCGGGTTCAATCATGAAGTGTTCATAAGCCAAGTAGATTTTGGATTCCATGTCTTCTTGATTGAGTGCAGTGCCTTCCATGAGAAGATGAATATGTTCCCACATTGCTTTAGCAGTCTTTTGAGCATCAACACTTTGAAGGATTGGATTGGGTAATCCCAAAAGGATGTATTGCATTGCTAGCTCATCAGCTTCGAAATGTAGAAGTTCATCAGCAGTGAGGTCAGAAAGAGTTGCAATGTTGGTGACATCATCTCTTGGTGGAGTAGCATTTGGATCTCCGGGTGTAATGACAGTAGGCATCTGAAATGGACCTTCCATGATTACCTTCTTTAAAAACTTTCCATGTGGCTTCTTTAGATCACAGAACCTAAAGAACCTTATCACCCATTGATCATAGTTTCCGGGAGTGAGCATTGGAGGTCTATCAAGTGATCCTGCCTCATGAATGGATTGCTGGCTACTTAAAGCTTCACACATCTTTGCAAACCAAGACGGTTCCTTCATAGTATTCCTGGATTGATGTTGATTGTAAACGTTTATGTAAGGTTGTATTTGAAGACTAGGTGGTGGTTGAACCATTTGTGGTTGAATTGCTCCTTGTTGTGGATAATGTTGTTGATTAAATTGTTGTTGATAAATTTGTTGTTGTTGATTGAATTGTTGATGTTGTGGACTAAGTTGTTGTTGTTGTTGATTATACGTGTAAGGAAAGTAGTTAGAGTATGGAGGTTGAGACATGTTGAAAAACTTGTGTTGTAAAATGGATCTTTGTAGTCGAATGAAACGTTGTTGATGAAGTGTCCTTAGGCGTAGAAACCAAGTTTAGGCAAAGTAATTCTTAGTCGTAAAAACACCAAACTTACGCGTAAAAGCAATAGTTACGCGTAGGATTAGCTTACGCGTAAGAATTGAGAAACACTAAGATTAGGCATAAACTGAAAGTTAGACGTACAAAACTTATGCGTAGGATTAGCTTATGCGTAAGACAAGGCTTAGGCGTAAGAAAAATCTTAGGCGTAAAGAGTTCTATGCATAAGTTTGAGCTTATGCGTAAAATTAGGGTTTTGCCCAAAAATCCTTTACACTAATCTCAGTGTAAAAGATATCCAAAGTCGAAGTGTTTTCAGGCATATCCAAGCAAGAAAACACTGAGTAAACCAAGAAAACTGAAGATCAAGCCACAGATTTCTTACGCGTAACTCTAGGGTTTTGTTACGCGTAAAACTTAACCAGAACGGATTTTTTGCCCAAAGTGATTCTAAACCAGATTTTTGTGATGAAACAGCTTCAATATCACCAAAATAACACAAAAGTGTGAAACTTGATGATCCAAGGCCTAGAAACACCTTACGCGTAGAAATGAACACACGTATAAAACCAAGATTAAAAACAATGAATTACACGTAAAGTTTGAAATTTTTTTGCCAAAAACTGAAATTTTAACACCTAAACACTTTGAAAGTACAAGAATCTTGGATTGTAAAGTGTAAAAAATGAGTTTTTAAGCGTGTAAAGGTTGTAGACCGAGACTTACGTGTAAAACCAAAAAAAACCTCAAAAACAAAAACCTTTTCACCCAACTATTTGGCGATTGATACCACTGTTAGGTCACTATGTTTATAACACAAGCCTCAATATGTAAGAAAGAAAGATAAGATGATCGGTTGAACACTTAACCCAAAACATACGAATGATATTAGAAAGGTTACGCGTAGAGTATGAGATAAAATGAACAACCAACCCCCAAATGGGAGTTTACAAGATTATTTATAGGAGGGAACTAGGGCAACACACCAAGTTCCCATCCTTTTCTTATTGGGCTTGGCATAGGCTCATGGGCTTTCTACATAAGCCTAGCCTTGATTACTAACATAAAAGTCATAATTAAGCTAACTATTACATATTAATTACTAACACTTGAATTCTAGTTTAGGAATAATTCCAACAGATACTAAGTACACCCGCCCGTGATATTTCACTTCAACCTCAAATAAATAATAGTGAATTAACGCCGTTGTCACATCTTCTAGTTAAAAGCTCAAATCTAGCCTCCTTTGAAGTTTTAAGTGAACTATGATAATGGTTTCATCCCGACCCTGGTTAAAAGCACATAACCCCGTAAAACCATGTAATAACCAAACTGCCATGACGAATATCCAAACACAGATCCAATTCATGTAGTACACCCTTTATCCCTTCTTCGAATTTGAAACCGTCGCACAAGTCATCAGATAGGATCCATAATTACACGTTCCCTTTCTCCAGGATGGTTCCATTGTTACGGGATTTTACTATTCTTTGGTTTAAACCGAGAAATAGTTTCTTTCGCGGGATTTTACAAAACCAAGAATAAACCGTAAGATAGATCCGAAAATGCAGTTTACTATTACCAGGATGTTTCTATTGTCACGGGATTTTACAAATCTATGATTTAAACCGAGAAATAGATTCTTTCGCGGAATTTTACAAAATCAAGACTAAACCGTAAACAATGTTAGTTTGAACATGTTATGACAACTTTGGTTTCGGTGAATATATGTTTTAGGGTAACATGCAGCGGTTCATCAACGGTTCATTCACTATCATCAACAATATCATCAACAATTCTTTACCCATATGTAGATAACTTCACAAACCATACTAAGTCGAGTAGAATACACTACTTTCCCTTGGAGGTTGATCGTAACACATCAAAGTACACGTTTCTCCCCCATGATGGTTTCGAACTTTCGGAAGCATCATAACGTGTACCACCATTTGCACGAGAAGTTCTTGTCATAAGCAAACATCTTGAAGAATCATGACTGCCGTTGAAGATTCTTGAAAGATTTTGCTTAGACTGTGAAGTATCATAGACATCTGTGGCATCGAATATCCCATAAGAATTGCAAATCACATCTTATCCATTAACTCTTTGGTAAACATACCATTCACGTATTCTGTCGGCTATTTCTGTGACCACTTGGTGAAGTAAACTTGATATTCCAAACTTGATCATGAAGTAGAATTCCCCAGATTTGTTACTTAAGCTTGTACTAATCCTTGTGAAAAAGAAACGGTGTACCCAATGTACAAGACCTCTTGACGTATCCTCAACTGCGTGAGACACCGAAGTGGGTAAAAGGGTTAATTCACCCCGGTAAAATATATTACGCCAAAAACATTGAAGTACAAAGGATGAGGGTGAATCCATCATCTCAGTCCCTTAGGACACTTACAGACTCTCCTATAGGAATGCAACATCATTCCTATAACTTACAATATAAGCGTGAAAGACCACACTTATAACTAAACATCAGACTACAACGATAAAAAGAATAAAAATAAATGCACTTCAAGTAGAAATACTTGAATCTTCAAGTCACCATAGTAGTCCAAACTTCCAGAGTCGTCCAAATATACAATATCATGGTCCTCAAATTGAAGTACAGTTCACAAGTTTCACACAACGGTTGGTGAGGGACTCTAAAACCACGGATAGAGCAGCAAGCTCAAAACTCGCTCCAAAGGTGTATGTTGAGACGCAAAATTGAACACCAATAAGAATAACCAACAAATACATATAAAACCAACGCACATCCACAATAGCAGCTCCTAACCATCAGGGACCACTCGTAGAAGTGGCTCAACATGAATTCCGAGTTAGAATCTGCCAAAGAACGTAGTAACCCAAAACTACAATCCAACAGCAACACCATGCTAAAGAACTAGTTTTAGGACGATAATAGGGTTTAACAAACCCCAACTTCCTGCAATATCAATCACAGACCAAACAAATTATCGTTCACAAACAGGTCATAGATCGAAAACCTAGGGTTTTTGAATAAGGAGCCCTAAAACTTAACTTCCCAACCATATCAGCATCGATCAACATCAGAATTATAACAATAATTAAAGCTTACTGATCACACAATGAACCTCCAGCCACGTCATGAAGTACCATAGGGTATAACCAAACCCTAAATTTCATATCCAAATCATAATCGATCCGCAAAAAATGTTCAGTAGCAGCAAGATCTAAGAACATCATAATAGGGTATACAAACCCTAACTTACCACACACATCAGCAGCAATCAAGAACAGATTGCAATACATGATAAAAACTCTCAAAAACCGACTTACATAATCAAGAATCAGATACCGAGATACATATACCAGCGCAATATAACGAAACCCTAATTAGGGTTCCATTCGATGAACGCATCAGCCCCATATATGTACATCACCTTCAAGAATCAAATCAGAATAAATAAACCCTAGAAAGGGTTTTACATTATAGCACATCACCAGCACACATACACAACGATCAAGGAGAAAAGGTACCAGTGATTTAGGGTTTTCTTGATCGAGGAAAGTGCAGCGATATATATAAAAGAAAAGATACTCTCTCGACCGCCACCAGTTATGAAAAACACAACCTAAATCGATTGCATACCAGTTAACAAGGAATAAATCACTCGTTAATAGATAGAGATACGAGATAAGGTGTTAAAGTTGGACGGAAAAAGCATGGTGGTGGCGGCCGGAATTCGCCACACCTAGAGAGTCGCTTAGGGTTTTTTTTTTTCAAAAAAAATAAATAAATAAATTAAAAAAAAAAAACCCTAATTCTCTCTCTCTCCTAGAGGGGATTTCCGGCCGCCACCCTTCTATCTTTTCCGGCCAAAAACTCCATGCTGATCCGTCCTCTCTACCCTTGTTTGGGTATGCAATACGGGTTATCAGTTATGGAATTCTATTAAGGGTGGCTGGCTTTGTTTTTCTTCGTATATCTATTCGAAATCTCATCTTTCTATTGCGTCTAAAGTAAATAAGCGATTACACCTCCATGTACGATTTAATTTTTAAATCTTTTAATTGTTTAATCTTTCTACGCATTGTGGGATGGTTATTATATATTGATGGCTTCTTAGATCATGGGTCGGTGTCCTTTTCATTCATATATCATTAAATCGCTTATTACTTCTTCTAAGTTTTTGATTGGCTGCATGTGTGTATTTGCTTTCCGATTCTATACCATCGATTTAAATATTAATCATGGGTCGGTTGTAAATATAATTGGTTATCTATCATGGTTCGCTGGTCTTAATGTCTATATGTTGCAAGAGAGCCGACCATATTGCATGTAAATCCTTTGTTAAGGGTTTGTTTTGGAGGATTTCTGGTAACCCTCGTTAAACGTATATTTCTTTTTTACGAGTTCCACTTTGGATTATGTGGGTGATGAGAGAGATGCATGTTCTTGGTTCTTAGGATTTGGTCTAAACTCTAGTTCGTGATTGTTGGCTTGTTTTGTTCACGGGTCTCGGCGTGTTAATCGTATTGATTTATTTGTCGATCGACTCGGGTAAGTTAGGGTTGTTTTTAACCTTATTCAAGTCTATGGTGATTCTGCTCGTATTATATTCTCTTGGCTGCTTGGTGCTTCGAATCATAATCAAGTCGAGGTTATTTATGCTGCTCGGATCCTATAGTGGTTGTAAGTTAGGGTTTGTAAAACCCTAGTTTTTGGCTATGGCTGGTTTGGTTCGCCTTGTACTTCATTCATATAGTATTTGCTTCATGTTTTCTTGAGGTACTGAAGTCGCATTGAAGCTGGTCATGGTGTTTACATGCTTGTTGGTTCTGGCTGATATAGGTACGCATGTTTTGGATTATTTTTACGACATGTTTATTGTGTCGTATTCTGTAATCAGCTTGTGTGGTTGCATGTGGATGTTTGTCTTGATGCAATGGACGTATGGTATGATATCATTGACTGGTTATGGACTTTCAAATTATCATCGGGTCATGTGACGTCACTATTAGAGGTTAGGGTTTGGTTAACCCTATGTATTATTTCCTGATGGGTCTGTAATGCATTGTTCTGATTTTTTAGCGTGACCTTGTTGGAATTTGTGGCTTGTGTCTTGTTGCTGATTGGGGGATCAAGATACAAACCATACAATGTTTATTTGGTTGCTAAGTTTGGGCTCCTTGGGAGCTTGATTCTTGGCTTATATGAGCTTCTTTTAGACATGTGGTGCTGTGGTGGTCATTATTCTTATGTGTGGGTCATAAAAGGATGTTGTTGCTGTAAATTAGGGTTCGACAACCCTATTTTATGTCTATGGTTGATCAAGATACACCGGGTTACATTCTAAGCTAGAGTTTCATATTCTTGGAACTTATAGCAGATGAGGTATTGGATCAAGTCATAGTTTTTTTTTTGGGTAAAGGGGAGTAATCCTGCACCCTGGTAAAATATATTAACCAAAAAAATTGAAGTACAACGGATGAGAGTGAATCTCTCACCTCGGCCCGTTACATGGGCAACAAACACACACTAAAAGTGCACTAACCAAACAAATTACATAAGAAAGACATGCCAATCTTATGAACTACCAAACAACCAAATTTACTTCCTACCACGACCTAAGAGACTAACATCATACATGTCACACATATCCTCCAAGTGTCTCGGTAGATCGTAGACTTGCTCAGTATAATCATCAAAATCTTCAAGATCAAAACCCCCACCACCCCCAGAAGCCAAAAATGACGCCATAGGGTTATCTGGCTCCAAAACCTCATCCTCTTCACTGTCAGAACAGGTCACATTCCTGACTTTAGAAAACGGATTACTTACCTTGGTAGCAGAAGAATTCACAGTCTCCGGAGGCTTAGAAGCCGCACCAATATCAATACGAGGGTCCTTCCCCCGAGAACCATCAATACTTGCTTCCTTAGTAGTACCAGAAGACTCCCCAGTCTTCGCCGCGTCAGTAGTAGAATCAATCACAGTACTTGGGATGCCCGTGTCATCTTCCACGTCAAGAGTCCCAAAAGAGTTAGATGTAGTAACTGGTGTACCTTTAGCATTAACACTAGCAGCTGCCGGTGTCTTCGTCTTTGCAACATATACCTGCTTCCTGGGTGCAAATCTAGGACCCTTACCCATATTAATACCACCCGTCATCTTCGTACCTTTAGGTTTGGCTTTCCGATTCTGAACTACCTTAAAACCATCATCAGGTTCCTCCACATTAGAGGTGGGAGGGACATCATTTTGATCCTTTAAACACTTTACATTCCGCACAATGTGGCGGCTTCCATTCATATTCCACCTTAATACTTGCCGTAGTAAAACCACTATCATCCTTTTTAGGGATCGCCATAGTCACCACATGTTTAAGCTCAGATTCAGATGATAATTCCACAAGAGCACGTGCAAAACTAATGCGACCCCATGAATCAACACACATGGAACTAGTAAAAGCATCTAGCATAATCGGCTTACCCACTTGAGTAGCAATTAAGCTCAACCCATCTTCCGAATATGCAAGTAATGGAACATTATGCAATTTAATCCAAACGGGAACTCTAGTTACCTCACTTTTAGACAATAGCACATCAGGAGTCCATTTAGTGAGAATGAGAGGAGAATTGCGAATAATCCAAGGCCCCATTGAAGAACATTCTCAACACCCTCTTTAGAATCGAATTTAAAGAGGAAAACACCATCATCATTCTTCATAAGTTTCTTAAAACCAAACTTCCCCCACGTGTTGGTGACGTAGTTCTGAACCAAAGGAAAAGCAACATTCTTGCCAACAAAGAAGCCAACAAGTGTATTTTCATAACGGTTGAAAACACCCTCCATAGCAGCCTTTGGAAGCACCGTATCATGATTTTCAATGCACATCTCATTCACCAAGGCACGAAAATTAACTTTTCTAGATACACGTTCCGGGTTTAAAACATTAGCAAAGGACCTCACTTCGTTATTTTCACTACCAATCACATTAGGACCTGAAGTAGGAGCATTCACCACGTTAGGACCAGAATTGACCGCATTAGTAGCATTAGTCGAAGAGACTTTAGTGCTCGAATCCAATCCACCCACAAACGTAGCACTATAACTTGTGTTGTCAAGATTAGTATTACCCCAAACAGAATCTGAATGAACATCATGCGTACTAGGACTTAGAACAACCCTAGCAGCTTTACGCAACTCCGGACCAGCAGTGTCACCCTCAACACCACGTTCACCTTTGAGACGTCGAAACCTAGCTTCCAACGCCTGAATATCAACCCTAGGATGATTCGTGTCCGTGTTCACACCAACTTGATCGGCCAAGTTGGTGGCTGTTTTTGAAGCCTTCACCGAAGAACCATCTTTGTCAAGAAAACCTTTCTCCATCTCTCTTAAAAACCCACAAACAAACCAAACAAACACCAATACGGAACATAAATCAAACAGCAATCGAACTTACAAGAACGAAACCCTAACTAAAAAGTTAGGGTTTTGAGAATTACGCACCATATCCTAACCAGCACCCATGATCGATCAATGTACTAGGATCAAGTCATAGTTTGGATGTGCTTGTTATGGACGTTGATGGTTTGGTCCTTTTCGGATCAATGGGGGTTCGTTGTAGTTGTTTGGTGTGGATTGGTGCTGTGTTTCTAGCACTACCATGGCTAAGGCTGCATCGATGTAGGTTATGGACATCTATGACGATTTTTTAATTTGTAATCTTATAGTCGTTGTAGTTTTTTATGTTCATTTATTAGTTATAAGAGTGGTGTGTCACTCTTATATAGTGGTTATTTGTTTGTGTCCTACGGGACTGAGATGAGGGATTCACCCTCATCCTTTGTACTTCAATGTTTTTGGTGTAATGCATTTTACGAGGGTGAAAAATCCCTTTTACCCAAAAAAAAGACGAGTGAGTTGAAATTGTTGTTCACCTGATGATTCTGGAAAGTTAAGATAGTTGTCCGGGTTCTAGTGTCACACCCCCAAATTACCTGTTTTGCAGCGGAATGGAATTCCTGGGGATTGACTGTCATAGCATCACAATCACAGTTATATCGGACGACCTAAAGTGTCGTTTGAAAAGAACATCATTTGATATATTAAAAACATTCAGAGTTACAAAGATAGGTCCCAAATGAAAGTTACTATGTGCGGAAAGTAAGTTTGGTACAAGTCAAACGATGTTTTTAAAGTGTATAAATCCCATGTGAGACGCGTCGTCACCGCGACTCTATGATATTTCCACATGCATGCCATGAAGTGAATGCCTTAGGAACCTGAAAATACATTGCTAAAAGTGTCAACACAAAGGTTGAGTGAGTTCATAGAGTTGTTGAAAATGTCTAATACGACTACCACAAGTATAAATTATGTATGACAATGTCGCCACAAAAATGATACAATTGCTATAAGTCCATGACACCGAAACTAGACTGATCATGATGTTCGCCCCAACAGAGTGTTTGCCAAACAACTCAAATAATGTTATTAAATGAAATGCATCCGTTTAACCAGTTGGAATCCACCAACCCGGATGGAGGAGTCACCCTCGATAGATCTATCCACTCACCCTCGCTTCTTTCGGAATTAACAGTTCATGTTATATAATGGGGACTTTCAATTGGCATGAGGTAACTTAAGCAACGTAATGAATTTGATATACTTGGCATCGTAATAAAAATGATGTGCAATGTATTCTCCCCCGTAGGTTTGAAATAAGTAAAAACTTGAATAAATCGGGGCTATGAAAACTCACCTGTTGCAATGATAATGATGATTTAATGGCAATACTCTGACCGTGACCTATCATGAATGATATGTTCTAATGTAAATCATGAAACAATGTCGTGCATGCAAATCCACATGTAATCTATACCACTTGTACGTTTTTGAAAATAGAATTTATCGTCGAAATATATGTTTATGACATCTCGTCATGTTATAAAATACTTTACAAGTATTTATGCTAAAATGATATCCTACGATAATCATTTAGTGATTTATTATGAAACTATAACTTTTCGTCGTAAAATATTGTCATTTGACAATTTCATGAAAGTGACTAAATGGCCTTGAAAAGCTAGTCGTAAAATGGTGCACGTCGAGCGTTAGGAAACGAACTCAACGGTTTTAGGAAGCTCGTATCATTATCTCAAAGTTTTAGTGTTTAAGTTTCCATCCTATAGGTCTCGATCACAAAGAAAAATATAGGTTAAGTATGGTACTTTAGTCCAAAATATAGTTTAAGGGTGGTTTTCGGCCAAGTTTGAGTGATCGTAATTAATTCATTACAACTCTGCTAGACAAACGGTCGGACATTTTGGAAAATATGCTTGGCTAACTTACTTTTATTAGAAGACATCACTTTATAAAAAAAGTCCTACATCATTGTTAAAAACGACCTCCAACATGGTCTCTAGTTTTGCCGCAATACTTGTCTATTAGAAATAATATAGTTTTTCTTATATAATAAAATTACGGCAACTTTGTGAAAACGTGTATAATTTAATCGTTACAAGTCCGTTTTCTACGTTTTATATGTCCTTAGCTTTGTATCAAAGTATACTAATATATTTTTGATAAGTCGAAATAATTTACAACCCCTAAGCCTCATTTTTGACTCGTACAAAATAGACAAAACATGCTGAAATTTTCAAAACTTATAGTTTTTGTCGCTTAACTTGAAAAATTCATAACTTCTTCGTTATAGCTCCGTTTTAATCCGTTCAAGCGGCCACGGTTTCGTTTTAAAGTGTATTTTCTAAATATCTAGGCCAAAAATTTTTATCCACTGTCGAAAATTCCAGATTTCGAAAATAAGGACAGACCCTTTTTAAAACTTGTCGAAATGAGTTTTTCTCGCGCCAAACCTATTCTAACCCATTCAAAACAACTCCGAAGCTATTCTAATCCTACCATACACCTTCTTAGGGTGTCATGGTTTCCTAGACATCACCAAGAGTGATATATTACAAGGAATAATTATAGGATGACTTATTTATATATAACTCTTAAAATCAATGTAAAAGTGGTATAAACCTCATGAGACTTGCATGTTTTCTCAAATAAAATGAAATGACCATAACAATGAATATGAAATATTATGATGAATTATGAATGCTTACTAGTAACTTGATGAGGTTTATGGACAATGGATTTCCTAATCACCCTAGGTTTTTATTGCAAAACCTAAATAAAGAGTGATACTAGTGTGTTAAAAACCTTGTCTTGAAAATTTTTATGATGATCTTCTTGGTCTTTGTGGATGCCGGTTTTGGAGAGGAAGAGAGGAAGCAAGAAGAGTTTCACCTTGATATTATGTTTGAGTATGTGATAGTGTGAAGTAAAATAAGATATACATAGTTAGATATTTTGCAAATTCACAAGTGACTCACCCCTTGTGTCGACAAGGGGTGTTAGTCATTTCTTTTATACTTTTTTTTTATATATGTTTAAGTGTAATTAGATGTGAGTTACTTGAAGACTTGTGGTAAGTTGTGTACACATTTGAATATTTAGGGTAGCGTTAGATAAAAATAAATTTTAACGGGTCAAGATAAAATATATTTAGGTCATAAAAATTATAAAAATACATTTCTTGCAAAATTTGAGTGAAATAATAACTATCGTGTAGTATTTAAGAAAACCGTCGTAATTATATAAATATAACAATTTATATACAAAATAAATTTAAAACACTGGGTAAACTCATAATATTATTTTTATAAACTTAATATGAGTATAAAAATATATCAGGATAATTTTTGGAAGTAATGGATCAATTGTTCAAAATAATTAATCACGCGATAGCGTTTATTTAAAATGAAAATTATACGTTTAATGTAAAATGCCAAACCATGCATGAACTAATATGATGATAATGATGCTAATGAAATGTAGACTAAATTTAGTCTATATGAAATGCCCTTGATGATTGTCCATGAATTCACAGCTAAACCATTAAGGTTACGCGAATTTGATACTCGTAAACCTAGTTTACGATAAATGATAAAATAATGAAGCATGAGTAATGTTTTGAGAAATGACCTGAAAATACGAGTTGTCACATTCGCCCATCCAAAAAGGAATTCAGTCCCTGAATTCAGTCCTTGTTGGGTCCTACAGTGTTGTCGGTGAAAAGATGAGGATATTTGAGGCGCATCTGGTCTTCCCGTTCCCAAGTATACTCAGGACCTCTTCGAGAATTCCAGCGAACCTTCACGATAGGAATACGACTTTGTTTCAACTGCTTGACCTCGCGGTCCATGATTTCTGCAGGTTCCTCCACGAAATTTAGTTTATCGTCGAGTTGAATTTCTTCCAATGGAATAACGAGTGATTCGTCCGAAAGACACTTCTTCAGGTTTGAAACGTGAAACGTGTTGTGTACGTGACTAAGTTCTGATGGTAGATCAAGTCGATAAGCTACAGGGCCAACTCTGCTCAAAATTTTGAATGGCCCAATGTACCTCGGGTTCAACTTCCCGCGTTTTCCAAAACGTACCACGCCTTTCCAAGGCGATACTTTCAACATCACTTTGTCGCCAATTTGAAATTCTAATGGTTTGCGTCTAACATCTGCGTAACTTTTCTGTCAGCTTCTGGCAGTTCTGAGTCTATCTCGGATTTGGACTATCTTTTCTGTTGTTTCCCGTACCATTTCTGGACCAGTGAGTTGTGCGTCTCCAACCTCGGCCCAACAAACAGGTGATCGACACTTTCGACCATAGAGTGCTTCGAATGGTGCCGCTTTTATACTGGTGTGATAACTATTGTTGTACGAAAATTCGATCAATGGCAAATGGTTCGCCCAACCTTTCCAAAATCAATCACACATGCTCTCAGCATATCTTCTAATGTTTGAATTGTCCTTTCACTTTGACCGTCGGTTTGCGGATGATATGCTGTGCTCATCTCTAATTTAGTTCCAAATGAATCTTGTAATGATTTCCAGAAGTTTGAAGTGAATCGACTATCTCTGTTGGAAATGATGGAAATTGGTGCTCCATGCCTCGAGACTATTTCCTTGACATAAAGTCTAGTGAGTTGTTCCATGGAATAAGTCTCTCTAATTGGTATGAAATGGGCTGATTTGGTAAGACGATCAACAATTACCCATATAGCGTCGTAACCTCCCGATGTCCTAGGAAGTTTCGTAACAAAGTCCATTGTAATGCGTTCCCATTTCCATTGGGGAATTTCTGGTTGTTGGAGTAATCCTGAAGGTTTTTGATATTCGAATTTTACCTTAGAGCAAGTAAGGCATCTGCTAATGTACGTGGCAATTTCCGCTTTCATGTTCGGCCACCAATAAAGTTTCTTGAGATCCTGATACATCTACTTTGACTTATGCGACTCATGCATAATCAATTCTCGTATCCCGCCATAAAATGGTACCCACATTCTATCCTTGAAGCATAATACTCCATCTGCTCTCTTTACAAAGCCATTTGCATTTTCGGGCATACCATAAAGCTTTTCACTTGGTCGGTTTTCCTCCTTAAGTGCCTCGATCTGTGCCTCGAGTATTTTTGATGGTAAAGGTGAACTGATCGTCATTCCTAATGATCTGACTCTTAAAGGTTTGGGTCTTTCTTTCCGGCTAAGAGCATCAGCCACAACATTGGCTTTTCCCGGGTGATACTTGATTTCACAATCATAATCGCTGAGTAATTCCAACCAACGACGTTGCCTCATGTTAAGTTCCTTCTGATCAAGAACATATTGTAAACTCTTGTGGTCCGTAAACACTGTGCACTTTGTACCGTAAAGGTAGTGTCTCCAAATCTTGAGTGCAAAAACTACGGCTCCCAACTCAAGATCATGAGTGGTGTAATTCTTCTCATGGACCTTAAGTTGTCGAGAAGCATAAGCTATCACCTTCTCGTTTTGCATTAAAACAGCTCCAAGCCCTTTATGTGAAGCATCGCAGTATACAACGAAGTTCTCAATTCCTTCTGGTAGTGCCAAAATTGGCGCACTGCAAAGCTTTTGCTTCAACAACTGAAAAGCAGCTTCCTGTTTCTTTCCCCATTCGTACTTCTTGTTTTTCTGTGTCAACTTGGTCAAAGCTTTAGCTATCTTTGAAAAACCCTCGATGAATCCTCAGTAATACCCGGCAAGTCTTAGAAATTGTCGGATTTCTGTAGGATTTGTTGGAGTAGCCCAATCTTTTACGGCTTCGATCTTTGCAGGGTCTACTTGTAATCCTTGACTATCAATGACATGACCAAGAAATTGTACTTTACGGTTCCAAAAATTACACATGTCTTGAGTATATCTTGAAATGTTAGAATTGTTCTCTCGCTCTGTCCATTGAGCTGAGGATAATAGGTGGTACTCATGTCCTAATAGGTTCCATGGGAAGATTGAAATGATTATCAGGAGCCTAAGGTGAATCGAATAGCTTATAATAGGTACAACTGGAATTGATACCACGTGTCTCATGCCAAATTTCAAAATGTTAAATCTGTCGAAAAGGACCTTATTGAAAAGAATAGATTATAGGTAACAGTTGTGATTCCTCGCGTTTCTCGTTCTAGCGAATGTCATTACTTGAATCTTACTTGTCTAAGGTGTTTAGTCTCCATGACTAAAATGTTTATTGTTTGATTATCGAAGTGTTTCCATGCTCTATGTTGTAAAGTCACAAAACCTCAAATATTTAAGTGATGTGGTGTAGTGGTTGATTTTCAAGACTTGTTTCAATATTGAGTACTTCTAAAATAATTCATCACTTAGATTTTTATCATGCTAGCCTAGACATAGATATCAGCTCATACTATGTCAAAGAATGTTTGTTCTAATTTCACTTGTAGATGGAGTGTCATTGATTGTTCGATATGTTCAAACCTGTTGCATCTCTTGATATAGAAGTGAGGTTACTTGGAATTTCTAGAGAACACAATGCCTTAGAGGAAGTTTATATCGATAACCTTAACTTAACCAAATTTTCCTTTAAGGGAAACTCATTGTAGGGAAGTTCACATATTGTTGAGGCCATGTTTAATGAAATGTTCTGTAGTCTTGATTAGAAGACTTGGTTTCTCCCTATTGTGTTGCTTAGTGTGTATTCGCTTCGTACTAAATCTTGTAACTCAGTCCAACTAATGCTTTTGAAATGATATAATTGGGCTTCTAGTCCAAAATAGTGGTTCAGAATGTCTCGTGATGTCTTAAGATTTTTGTTGAGTTTTGAATCATCCTACTACCTAGTTCTAGTCCTTGTTGGTAGTTCTGAAATCTTTTCATTGTTTTCTTGTATTGAGGAATCCTCCTCGTAGATGGTATAGGAAGTCCTTTCCCAAAAAGGTCACTCGTCAAATTCTAACTTATCGGTTGAGTGAGAGATGAATGGCGTAGGCTTCTATAGAGTGTTAACAAAAGGAAATGTTTATGAACAATTTATCTGATTGCAAAACTTTGCTTTTGAGTGAAGATTGTTTTAAGAGATTTGAAAAAAAATGTTTGTTTCTTTCATGACATAATTCTTCCTAAATTATACATAGGTGATCAGGCTATGTATAATCGAGGACAAATGATGTGATGCTTGGTTTTTTTGAAATGGTATTATGTTTCTCCGAAGTTTTAGATGGTATTCAACGTTTTGTTTTGTAAGATGATGGCTCAATAATTTTTTTAGAGTAACATGAAAATCGTTTCGCATGATGGTATTAAATAGTTGATAAAATGACTGAAAGCCAATTGATAGGGTGGTAACGAAACAACTTGTTTTAAAAATTTATGAAACAATGTTTCTAAGATGGTGTAGAATAGCTTGAAATAAAATTAAGTGAAATAATGTTATGAAGTAGTAGCAAAGTAACTTGAAATATAATTTGTTGAATGATTTGTAGGATACATGGGAGAACCTCATAAAATGGTAATAGTCTCTTAATTGGTCAAGAATAAAGTTACCCTAGTAAGATAGTGATGTATTGTCGCGAAATGATTGAAAATTGGGCAATTAGAATAGGAATGAAATGAACAAAGGTTGTGATTATCGTGGAGTTAATAAGGGATAAAGATTACATAAGATTGAAAGGTACCTATTATCTGTTCTTGTTGATGGTCAAATCGTGTTTCAAGTGTAGGAGTAGTAGGCGGTCTAGCAGCAATAGCCCTAGAAATCTCACAGTCCTCAAACCTATGAGATGGTGTAGTGTCTATAGTCTTAGTGATAAATGATAATGGTGTGTCAAATCATGCACGCTTCCCAAGCTGCAAGTCAGGTGTATGAGCAGTGTCTATGAGATGTGATGGCACGGATGGTACTCTAGATGACAATGATGATGACAATGATGATAATGAAAATCCTTGTGGTGAGTTAAGAAAATAGGTTCATTAGGACTAAACCTATAGGTTCTACCAAATGGTATGATCTGTCCCAACAAAATGATAAAAACTTTCCTGATCCTACAGTGAATCAATAGTGATCGTGATGGTGTAGGTGCAACTTTGCCCTCCTCAAAGGGTTCAATCTCGTCATCTGATGTTATCGGTGTTAAGTCAACTGATGTAAAAATTGTGATAGGGAATGACAGGGCATTCTCCATGTCAAAGTCTGATGTGAGTATGATAGGATGGGTATTTAAAGGCATTAATGTGACAATCGATTTGAAATGAAAGTAAATAACTCGCAAAAATATGCGTATGAAACCGCATGTAAAGTGAATATGCACTCATGATGAAATGATGAGATGCTATGATGATGTAGTTATAGTGTAGGGTCAATGATGCAACCTAGTTCTCTATAACTGAAGCTCTGATGCCAATCTGTCACACCCCCAAATTACCTGTTTTGGAGCGGAATGGAATTCCTAGGGATTGACTGTCATAGCATCACAATCACAGTTATATCGGACGACCTAAAGTGTCGTTTGAAAAGAACATCGTTTGATATATTAAAAACATTCAGAGTTACAAAGATAGGTCCCAAATGAAAGTTACTATGTGCGGAAAGTAAGTTTGGTACAAGTCAAACGATGTTTTTAAAGTGTATAAATCCCATGTGAGACGCGTCGTCACCGCGACTCTATGATATGTCCACATGCATGCCATGAAGTGAATGCCTTAGGAACCTGAAAATACATTGCTAAAAGTGTCAACACAAAGGTTCAGTGAGTTCATAGAGTTGTTGAAAATGTCTAATACGACTACCACAAGTATAAATTATGTATGACAATGTCGCCACAAAAATGATACAATTGCTATAAGTCCATGACACCAAAACTAGACTGATCATGATGTTCGCCCCAACAGAGTGTTTGCCAAACAACTCAAATAATGTTATTAAATGAAATGCATCCGTTTAACCAGTTGGAATCCACCAACCCGGATGGAGGAGTCATCCTCGATAGATCTATCCACTCACCCTCGCTTCTTTCGGAATTAACGGTTCATGTTATAAGTCGCTAGCTGGATATTTGACTTTTTTCGATGAGTTTTCCGACCAAATTCCGACCATATTCATAGCAAACCCAGAAAAATGTATATAAAATGCTTTGTTTGCCTGATTCGGTTTGTGATCTGATTGCTAATGGTGTTTGGCGATGGCCGGTGGTCTGGTTATCTCGTTTTCCATTGTTAGCTGCAATTCCGGTCCCTAATCTTAACGATACTGTAGATGGATTATTATGGCGCAAGTTGGATGGTAATTTTAGTGGTTTCTCAGTTTCGGGTGCTTGGGATTCTGTGCGTCTTAGGGCTGATGTGGTTGACTGGTGTAATGTTCCTTGGTTCTCTCATTGTATCCCGAGGCATGCAATACACTTGTGGCTCGCTATTAAGCAGAAGCTGAAGACTCAAGATAGGATGCGACAATGGGATGTTGGTCCTAATGTTGACTTGGACTCGCTTAGATGCCCGCTTTGTGAATTGGTTCCGGATTCTCATTCTCACTTATTTTTTGAGTGCCAGTTTTCTATGCAGGTTTGGTTTCAGGTCCGGGTTTTATCTGGCATGGATGCGGTGCCGCCTTCTTTGGAGAGTATTGTTACTGGTCTTATTCCTATATCTAAGGGGCGGTCGGTTGGTAGCATCATTTCTCGATTACTCCTTGCGGCTACTACATACTTTATCTGGATGGAGCGCAATGCTAGGATTTTCAAGCGTAAGAAGTCTACTGTTGCTGAAGTGGTTAGCATCATTGTCTCTACTATTCGGTTGAAGCTGGTTACCTTCAAGTTCAAGAAGCTAACCTCGCGGTCTATTTTGATCCTTGATAAATGGAAGATTCCAAGTATTTGTATTTCTCACGAAGGGAGTGCCGGGTAAGGGTTCTACTATTTTTCCCTACTTCAAGGTTTTTCCCTTTGGGTTTTTCTTGGAAAGGGTTTTAAGGAGGCAGACTTCCTGGGTTAACTAGCTCCCTTTGTGGATTGGCTGGATGCGGGATGCTCGCTTGCTACAAGTTTTTTTACTTGTTTTTGACTAGTTAGTTAATGTAATATAGCTAGGTCCTTTGTGTTTATGGCATGTCATAAACACTAGTTTATCAAGCTTTCGCTTGAGGTTAATGTGGTACTTCAGCCACATTCCATTTGTACTTAACATTATTTTTTGGTTATATATTTACCGGGGTAAAACCCTTAACCCAAAAAAAATGCTTTGTTTGCCCAGTTTGACCAAGAAAGAATAACCATTTGACCACAAAGATTTGACTAGATTCATATAACTTGAAAAACAACAGAAAAGTTCTTTCTTTTTACTGTTTTAGACCACAAAAAACTCTCACCAGATGACCACAAATATTCTGTTTGGACCAGTTTATTGACCAAGACTTGACATGTATGACCAGGACATATTGAACCAAAAGAGATACAAAGAAACATGTAGCGCACTGTTTGGATCAAAAATAAATTCCGACCCACAAAAAGTACGAAAAACAGTTTTAACACATGAACCAAAAACAACAATAAATCAACACAACACAATAACCATGGCTCTGGTACCAATTGTTGGATCGTAATTATTATGTGTTTGATGATTCGGGTGGTCTTGGATGATGGAAATACATGTTAGCCATATTGAGAGAGAAAGATAAGAGAGGGTGTTCTTGGTAGAGAGTTGCTTTACAAATAATGAAATGTTAGATTGAGAAGCACCACCCCTTCCAAGGATGGAATGGGTATTTATAGTTACAAATACTACGTCCTCCTATCGGACTGTGGATCAGGCATACAGTGGGTAAAGACCCGTCCTTCCTACACTAAACTATTCTACGCTACTGACTAACTAATTAACTACTAAATAACGTAAATAACGATATGTCTACGAGCTAACTTATGCTAGATAATATTTGGGGTGACCGACTCTTCACTATGGAATTTCTAATTCCAAACAATCTGTCTTTCTATATTACATCTTAACATACTTATGTGTTCATATTATCGTGACCTAACAGTGGTATCAATTGCAATCTAGTTGTTTGAAACATTTTTGTTGAAGTTCTGGTTCTTTATACGTAAGTTTCTATTGTTCTTAACTATTTCTTACACGTAAACTTTGATTTTTTCACTCCAATCTTGAAGCTTGGAAAATTTTAATGGTAATATAGTGTTTAGAATCTTAGTTTTGGCAAAAAGTTTGGAACTTTAAGTGTTTTAAGATCGTTTTGCACTCGCTTCTTATTGTTCATCATGTTTTACGAATAAGCACAAATTTCACTTTGGGTGTTAAAGTTCAAAACTTGCTTGTTATTTAAGTGTTATTGAAGCTGTTTCATCAAAATAATCGAGTGTACAACGCGTTTTAGAGCTTAAAAATTCGTTTTGATCATTTCTGGTGAGTTTACGAATAAGTTTAATACCCTAATCTTGCG
This sequence comes from Chrysanthemum seticuspe, assembly GCA_019973895.1. NCBI lineage: Eukaryota > Viridiplantae > Streptophyta > Magnoliopsida > Asterales > Asteraceae > Chrysanthemum > Chrysanthemum seticuspe. Next base: position 56,701,390 of record BPTQ01000003.1, read on the forward strand.
AGTAACTTAAACCCTATTCTTACGAATAAGAAGACCCTAATTTTATGAGTAAATTTTATGAACAAGGCAAGAGTTTACGAATAAGCATTCTTACGAATAAGGAATCTTCTTCAGAATCTTCAAAGTTGTTTGTAACTCAGTGTTTTCCTTGCTTGGATAAGCTTGTAAAACACTTAGACTTGTAGTTATCTTTCTAACTTGGACAAGTTTGAAAGATTTTAGTTTTTAATTTATTCTTACGAATAAGTTCAAAACTTACGAGTAACACTTTACGAATAAGATATTCTCTTACGAGTAAGGTTCCTTAAGAATAAGTCTTGATTTAATGAATAAGATTAAGTTTAAGCCACAAAGTTTACAAGTAAGATATTCTTACGAGTAAGAGGAGGTTTACGTTTAAGGAGTTTACGAGTAAGCTACATCACCTTTACGACTAAGGAGTTTTTACGAACAAGCACACTTTCAACAACAAATCACGTTTCATTCATCTACCAAGATCCATCATCAACACAAGTTTCAAGATGTCTCAACCACCATATTGTAACTACTTTCCTCATGAATATCTTCAGCAGCAACAACAATATCCTCAACCACAATTTCAGCAACAACCATAACAACATGGAAATTATCTTCCACATCAATATGCACAACCACAACAACAACAATACCCTCAACAACTCCCTCTACAACAACCTCAATATGCAAACTACTTTCAATATCACTTCCCAGCCAAGTATGCCATGCATGAATCAACTATGACACAAAATAAACCTCATTGGTTAGCAAAAATGTGTGAGGCTATCAGCAGTCAATAATCCATTCATGAAGTTGGATCTCTTGATAGACCTCCAATGCTCACTCTAGGAAACTATGTTCAATGGGTCAGTCGGTTCTTTAGGTTATGTGATCTCAAGAAACCTCATGGAAAATATTTGAAGAAGGTCATTCTTGAAGGTCCTTTTCAAATGTATACTGTGACAATTCCCGATAATCCAACGGCTAATCCACCAAGGGATGACACTACCACAACTGTCCTTCAGTCTCAACTCACTACAGAACAACTTCTTCACCAAGAAGCTGATGAGCTTGCAATAGAATACATTCTTCTAGGATTTCCTAATCCGATTCTTTGCAATGTTGATGCTCAGAAGACTGCAAAAGACATGTGGGAACATGTTCTCTTCTTAATGGAAGGAACTGAACTCAATCAGGAAGATACGGAATCAAAACTTTACCTAGCTTATGAAATGTTCATGATTGATCCAGGGGAGTCAGAGTCATACTATCATCGGTTCACAAACATCAACAATGATTTGGATAGACACAACATAATGTTACCCATAATTGCAATCAACACAAAGTTTCTGAGTTGTCTCGGTCCGGATTAGGAGAAGTATGTTACGTACATCTGTCAAGCTAAGATCTTCATAATGCAAAATACGGGTTGTTGTATGATTATCTGAAGAACCATCAAAAGGAAGTGGACAAAGATCGAGCTCTCAATGGAATTTATGCACCTTTACCTAATGCAAATTCACTTGCTTTGATTGCTCAATCTTATGCACCACAATTTCCTCAATTCCCAAAGCAGAAACAAGGCTTTACTCAGCAGACGCCATCCACCCAAATCACTCTATATGATCCTTCAAAGCAACCTACTGATACTCAACTAGTTCCTTACAACAACAACTCATATTCAGCACTCTACAGTGAAACACAGAATGATGATGAAGATGCATTCAATACGTTGAATCAGAGATTTGCACTAATTGCTTGTGCCTTCGGGAGATTTGAAAACAAATCCAACAATCGTATTTGTACCTCATCCAACACAAGGAATCAAGCTGTTGTTCAGAATGGACGGGTTGAAGTTCAAAACAGAAACAATGGACGTCCGATGGGAAATGGTAGCTACATCGGTAGTGGTCTTGGTTTTAATGCTTCTGGAAGGACTAACATGGCTGCTCCTCAGCAAAGGGTTCAGATTTTGAGCAAAGGAATGCTCAGAATGGGAATACTGGTCTTAGATGCAATAACTGCAATGAGAAGGGTCATCTGGGTAATGCATGTCCAAAACCGAGAACCAGAGGAAGTGCTTATCACAAGGAGGCTTTACTCTTGGCTCTTAAAGATGAAGCTGGTGGAACTCTTACAGACAAAGAACAGAGCTTCATGGCTAATTCAGAATCCGATGATGATATGGAGGACTTGCAAGCTAACGCAACTATAATGTTATGGCAAACATGCAAGAACTTCACATGAGTGAAACAGGCACAGTTTATGATATTGATGGCTTGTCTCAGTTACCGGATCCTAATATATGTCTTATACATGATCTGATATCTCCGCCTGCATCTGCATTTGACAAGGAGCAAAGTGTTCAAAATGAGTCATCAACATCTCATCAAGACGATACTCAAGTTGACCCTGTAGTTACATTTGATGATCAATTCGACCTCGTGGTTACATTTGATGTTCCCACTGATGACTATGTTGATACTCACGTTGATCAAGTTGAACCTTCTTCTAATCCAGATCCAGAGCTCATGACCTTACTTCTGACCACCCAATCTCAAGTGGAGAAATGCAATGAGATAAATATAAACCTCCGTGAAAAATTTGCACTATTGACTAAGGATCTTGAATGCTATAAGACACAACTTGAACATTTTTTTTGGGTAAAAGGGTTAAATTCACCCCGGTAAAATTCATTACTCCAAAAAACGTTGAGGTACATAGGGTGAGGGTGATATCCCTCACCTCAGTCCCTTAGGACACTTACAGACTCTAATATAAGAATGACACACCATTCCTATAACTTACAAAAAATGAACCTACCAACAATGACAAAAGTAAATAAAACATTATAATACTACTCAAGAAGAGCACTTGAGCCTTCTAAATCAATATGGCAGTCCACCTTAACTTCCATGAAGAATCCACGTATAATATGTCATGAATGAGCACCCAAATTCCACAAAGACCCATATCATAGGAATCCTTCAACTTACACTCTCATGGATCATCAAACTTGAATTACAGTTCACAAATTTCACACAACGGTTGGTGGGAGACTCTAAAACCACGGATAGAGCAGCAAGCACAAACTCGCTCCAACGGTGTATGTTTAGATGCATAACCGACCACAAATCAGAATCACCAACGAAAACGTATAACCCACGTACATCCACCAATCCGAATTTGACAACAATCATAGAAACAAAACCCTAAATGATAGGATTTCATGTAATGAGATCGACCAAGCTGTCAACGGAACTACCAATAGCCATACATCCAAAATCAGCACCATCTCCGATGCAACAGTAAAAATTGAACCATATAGAACCAGTTACATGATGGCGATGATCAAGGAACAACAAATCTAGGGTTACAAAACCCTAACGTGCACTTTGAACATCTAAATCGATCTGCTGGAATAAGGAACACGCATTCAAACCCTCATTCAGATCGATCAACAAACAAACTGAAACAAACATCGGACCTAAACCAAACATCATAATCACCCATGCAGCGAGAGGGAACAAGTCACGAACAAACAAAGCACAAGAGTTTTTGAATAAGAACTCTAACAACTTAACTTCCAATACCAACCAGCAGCAACGAATGCAACATAACATCCAAATTCACCACCATCACCATTGCAACCGTAATAGTAGAACCATGTATAATCAGTTGCATGACAGCGATGAGCAAATAATGAACAACCAAATCGATCTGCTGAAGAATCCCATGTGAAAACCATTGCAGCCGATTACAACAACAAGAATAACATCGTATTACATAACAATACGAATCAATACCACCAGATAGGGCTTTCAATAACCCAATCAAGGGTCATGAAACCCTAACTTACACAAGACAATCCGATCTGCTGTGATGTAATGATAAACGTAACAACAGTAAGCTAAACCCACAACCCTCCCTCATAAACCCACGTCCCAATTATTCAGAAGCCATAAAGAATCATACGATCCTTAAAACAAACCCTAACAGGTTTGACTTGCATTCAAAGAAAACCCTAACGAGGGTTACAAAAATAAAACCAAAGATTTTATATACGTTTAAGCACCAAAACAATCAAGATCGCCCCTAATATATTTAAGATCGGTGTGTAACTGACTTAGAATAATCAGAATATTTGGATTAAATTGCATAATGTTCCATTACTTGCATATTCGGAAGATGGGTTGAGCTTAATTGCTACTCAAGTGGGTAAGCCGATTATGCTAGATGCTTTTACTAGTTCCATGTGTGTTGATTCATTGGGTCGCATTAGTTTTGCACGTGCTCTTGTGGAATTATCATCTGAATCTGAGCTTAAACATGTGGTGACTATGGCGATCCCTAATAAGGATGATAGTGGTTTTACTACGGCAAGTATTAAGGTGGAATATGAATGGAAGCCGCCACACTGTGCGGAATGTAAAGTGTTTGGACATGTTACTGCTTGTTGTCCTAAGTGTTTAAAGGAGCAAAACGATGTCCCTCCCACCTCTAATGTGGAGGAACCTGATGATGGTTTTAAGGTGGTGCAGAATCGGAAAGCCAAACCTAAAGGTACGAAGATGACGGGTGGTATTAATATGGGTAAGGGTCCTAGATTTGCTCCTAGGAAGCAGGTATATGTTGCAAAGATGAAGACACCGGCAGCTGCTAGTGTTAATGCTAAAGGTACACCAGTTACTACATCTAACTCTTTTGGGACTCTTGAGGTGGAAGATGACACGGGCATCCCAAGTACTGTGATTGATTCTACTACTGACGCGGCGAAGACTGGGGAGTCTTCTGGTACTAATAAGGAAGCAGGTATTGATGGTTCTCGGGGGAAGGACTCTCGTATTGATATTGGTGCGGCTTCTAAGCCTCCGGAGACTGTGAATTCTTCTGCTACCAAGGTAAGTAACCCGTTTTCTAAAGTCGGGAATGTGACCTGTTCTGACAGTGAAGAGGATGAGGTTTTGGAGCCAGATAACCCTATGGCGTCATTTTTGGCTTCTGGGGGTGGTGGGGGTCTTGATCTTGAAGATTTGATGATTATGCTGAGCAAGTCTACGATCTACCGAGACACTTAGAGGATATGTGTGACATGTATGATGTTAGTCTCTTAGGTCGTGGTAGGAAGTAAATTTGGTTGTTTGGTAGTTCATAAGATTGGCATGTCTTTCTTATGTAATTTGTTTTGTTAGTGCAGTTTTAGTGTGTGTTTGTTGCCCATGTAACGGGCCGAGGTGAGAGATTCACTCTCATCCGTTGTACTTAAACTTTTTTGGTTAATATATTTTACCAGGGTGCAGGATTACTCCCCTTTACCCAAAGAATAATGGGAACGATTCAAAAACCCAAGAATTCAAAAAACCTAAATAAAAAACGATTCACCAGAAGAATGATGAATCACGATTAGAATGATTAGAGTTTCAGCAGCACGCCACCTCAGAATAAAAACAAATCCCTAGACACGATTGCATACCAAGATACAAAGATCGTATAATGGTAGAGAGGCGGATTTAGGAGTTTGTTTGGCCGGAAAAGTGAGGAGGTGGCGGCTGGAATTGCCAAGGGGAGAGAGAACTAGGGTTTTTTTTTGGGGAAAAGAAAAACCTAAAAACAGTTTTGAAATCGCTTTTCAAAAATCATACCTAAAAGAAAAATATTTAGAAAGACAAATATGAGATCTTGTCGCTTCCATAAATGATTTGATTTCTCAAATGAATCAAAAAAAAATTGAACACAAACAACACGTTGACACTCTTACTTCAGAAACTCAAAAAGCCAAGCTTGAGTTGTCTTTGTGTCAAAATGATTTTTCAGAATTCAAACAAACTTCAAGGAATCAGATAGATCAGTATCTCGATGAGATTGTCGATTTGCAAAACAAAAATCAAAGAATTTCAAAATGTTGTGTATAAACATGGTGAGTACACAATAATTCAAAAGTTCACACTCAAGCCAAATCTAGATGGATATGGGCCAGATCTTGCTGATAACAAACCACGTTTTTTTACATAGAGCATCCAAGGCAAATCCAAAGTTGTATAGTGAAACACATCTGCTTGATAAATCAATGGTGCGTGTTGTTGAATATAATTGTGAAGAGGAAAACAATGTAGAAGATGAGAGTCGATTAAAAATGAGCACAGTAAAATATAATCAACCATTTGACTACTCAAAAGTGCCTCATATTTCAAAATCTTTTGTTCCCCAACAGGATAAAACAAATACACCTTGGATGACTCGTGTTAAATCCAAAATTCAAAAGGCTGTGCACCAGTCCCGGACAAGAAAGTAGAACAGTCTTCAAGAACAAGTTAACACATTGTCCGAGGTGGTCGCCGATCTTACAACACAGATGTCTAGTTTTCAAGAATCCAGATAAGCAATTTAGGAGTTCTTCTCTCGGGAAGTTCAGGGAGAAATGAATGAGCAAATCATGAACTACAATCATGCATTTCTTTCTGATAAGATTCCTGGATTCAAAGATAACTCTTCAAGAAACAACTGCAACCCATGATCAAGCACATGGTTAAGCTAGTCATCACAACAACATCTGTGGTTATGGAAACAAAACCGGTCAAGCCCCAAGTCGTTACTGAAAAAGATTTAATTGCTGAACTAGTAACAAAAATGGCTGCTAGAGCTGCGTCATTTACTCAGGATGATGACAAACTCTACGATCTTCTCGTTGTTCAAAAAATTCATACACCGTGCAAGGAAGATGCAGGGAAAGATAAAAGACCGACGAATGATGACGATAAAGACCCGAATCCCAATGCTAAAAGACAAAAGAAATCTGGAGGATCTTCATCAACCATGCAACCACCACCAGCTAAGAATACCACCACCACTCAACAAGTATCACAACAACTATCATCTAATCATCCAAAGGACTCAGAAACCACACCACCAATGGAGAAAACCGGTGATCACTTTACTTACATTGGTGGTGAGGATTATGAGATACTAGAGCCTCAACCGGAACATCAACCCACCCCTCAACCATCACCAAAACCTGAACCATCCTCAAGGAAGAAAGGAAAGAAACCTTCAGTTGCCTCCTGGTTAGACAACGAGAATACAGAGGAATATGAGTGGTTTAACAACTTGGTAGAGGCGCAACCACCTCTCGATGAAGGTCAAGAGCTCGTGGATGGTCGCACATTAGAACAGGTCCAAGTACTCAAAAGTCAATTCATAGTCAAGAAGATGACCAAGAAGGAACTTCGCCGGATCAAGAATGATGCTTTCACATTACTGAATGAAAGATCCGAAAGTGCAATTGAGCTAGAATATCACTTGGAGAACATTGCTCGTGCAATGTCCAACAACATTGACTGGCTCAATCCGGAGTCCAACATTGATTACTCTAAGAAGGAACATGGACCCTACTAAACTGACTGGACCAAGCCACTCCCTATTATCGGCAGACCCGAACAACCCATAATTTCGTTCAAGTTCTTCTTTAACAACGACCTAGAGTTTCTTCAACACGAAGCAAAGTTAGCAAGAAGTATGCTACTTCCCTTACTTTCAACATACCTGATGCCTCATTCTCCACCAACAAGGCTATCGAGGAAGACGCCACAAACTTGTTTGTTGACAAAGTAGTGGAATATGACAAAGATGCTTTGTTTGGGATTCATCACTGGCCAGAATGGCGAAGGCTATTCTACAGGAGCAGCAGACTCGGTAAGTCAAGCAAGGATGTGAAGCACGAACAAATGATTGTTGCTATTATGTCAGTATCAATGACTTCCAAGTGTGATTACTCCATCTTGAACAAGATAGTGGTTAAACGACAAGATGAAAAGGAATACGAGTTCTCTGAAGTTGACTTTCCTGATTTGTCTCTCAATGATATTGAAGACATGTATCTGCTTAAGGTACACGGAAGGATGCGTCAGTTTCCAACTGATATCCAGATCAAGTACATCACTGCTTAGTACCCCAAAAAACTAACATTCTCTCTCCCCTTGGGAGAAATCCGGCCGCCACCCTCCACTAAATTCCGGCCATTAAAACTACCTAATCGTCCTCTCTATCTCTCTCTAGGGGATATGCAATACGATTTAGGTCAGTTTCATTCATTGGAGGGTGGTGGATATCCAATTTTTTGTTTATCTTGAATCGGATCTCCCTTTTTTGCTATTCCGAAACCCTAACTTTTCAATCTTTATTAATATCGTTTTTTAGGGTTTTGGATCGGTCTGGGTTTCTTGATCGAATCTATTATTCATATATTGAAGTCGGTGTTTATCCACTGGTTTATATATAGATTGCGATCTGTTATTCGAATTTAACCCTAACCGATTGCTTTTGTGATTGGGTTTAGGGTTTTATTGGTTTCTGTCGATCGTCTTTGGTTTCATGGATATTAATATACGATCGTTATTTGTGGGTTATGGTCGATCAAAATCTGCCTCTAACCGCCTTCTGGATTGAATGGTTGTTAAGGTTCATCTCATGAACGAAACCCTATTTTTAAGGGTTTCGTATTTTATGGTTTTGATTGGCTGGGGTTGCTGCTGCGCTTTAATGTTTTAATCTTGGATTGAATGTTGGACTTCTGTCCATTCAGGTCATGTATGTCGATCTATTGATCGTGGCTATCTTCTGGTTTTGGGGAAGTAGTGTGTACGTGGGTTAAAGGAGAGAGGGATGGTGCTGGTGTCGTTGGTGTGCTGCTGTTGATCGGTATGCTGTAAGTCATGTTGATCTTGGTTTTTTAACACGGTTCATCTTTCAAAGACATGTTGCTGTTCGTTATTTTTATGGGTCTTTTGATTGATGTTGCTGAATGTTATGGAAGTTAAGTTTTAGGGTTCTTATTCAAAAACACGTTTGGTGCGACTTGATCATGCTCGTGTTCACATCTTTTATGCCTTTAGATCTGGTCGTTACTCTTGCATATTCGATCTACATGTTAGGGTTTATTTACCCTTGGATTGTTGCATGGTGCCCTTGTTCTTGCTGTATTTGATTATCGTGGTGTCCCTATTCATGGGATATTGACGTTATTGACTGTTTGGAAGGGGATCATGGCATGAAGGTTGCTGGTTCGTGAAACTTTGAGTCTCGATTAGCTCCATGATTTTCTATCGGATTGTGTTGGAGAATGGCTCAAGGATTTCTTTGGTTGGTTATGCAAGTTCAAGCTCTATGTGGATGAGTTCACATGGAAGATTGATGGAAGTTCTACGATGGCTATGTTCTTGGTGCTACTTTAGTGAATCATGTTTTAATTCCTATTTTTATTCACGTGTATAGTCATTGTAGGTGGTAAGTTTTTATTATGTAAGTTATAAGAATGGTGTGTCATTCTTATATTCAAGTCTGTAAGTGTCCTAAGGGACTGAGGTGAGGGACATCACCCTCACCCTATTGTACCTCAACGTTTTTTGGTGTAATGAATTTTACCGGGGTGAATAAACCCTTTTACCCAAAAAAAAAAAAGTACATCACTGCTCTACTTGTATTCATCTGCAGCAAAATAATCCAAGAACGTATTGAAGATTTCCAGCTCAGGGTCGAAAGTTACCAAAAACAACTCAACCTCACCAAACCACTTCTAGACTTCAATGAAGTCAACCAAGAACCACAATACAGACTATTCCATAAACCAAAATTTGGGTTCGTCTACCGAAGTGAGAATCACCGTAATTGCTTCATGGCGTTCGATGAGATCCACAAATTCTATGACGACACTCTGAAGATGGTTCGCGATGGATTGGCTTATCGGTTGAAGGATATTGAGTTGGGGAAAAGTAAAAGTAAAATATGGAACTCGCAGGATCAACGGGATGTTCGTAGGTTTATCAAGAGGATTGATGAAAGGTTGATTCACCATGATCAGATGAGGAGGCTGGAGAGCTACGTGGGAGGAAGAACAAGCTTTCCTATTCTGACGTTCCAACGTCCTCAAAAATTGGCTAGTGTTGTGTAAACATTTGGTATTCTTGAATATTCTTAACTGTTATTTTGATTGGTTGATATATATATATATATATATATATATATATATATATATATATATATATATATATATATATATATATATATATACACACACACACACACACACACACACACTATGGTTTGTACTCATATAACAATGTACAACCCGTACTTGTAAAGAAAGGACCATGTGGTACGCTTTAGTGCCACAATCCTCATAAGGAGCGAAAGTTTCTTACTTTTGAGTAAAATTAATCAAGCTTTCAATATTTTCAAAATTTTGCTCAAAAGAACAAGTATTCCCTCTTGTATTTCAAAACCTCAAAAGTTAATATTACTTGTGGAGGGGGAGTATTTGAAAACTAAATTTGTTCAAATAAAAGATTCTTGTGTAAATCTTCCCACAAAACTCAGAATGGATATATTTTAAATCAAATATTTCATCAAAAATAACATCAATATGCCATTTTTGAGGGGGAGAAAAAATTATGTGATCAAAAAATATGTTGAAAAGTATGTGGAATCTCAAAGTGCTAAGACTTAACCCATGAATTGACGAGCTTTGCAATGTCAGAAATTGAAAAGATTTGTCTTCCAAGACTTGTCTTAGTAGATGATACCAATTCGAGAAACTCTTAATAGACATGAACTTTCATGGGTCTAACCTTCTTTATGAGAGAAGGGTTTACAACTTCAAGTTAGTTATTCGAGCTAGTTGTCACCTACAATCCGACATTGGAACTATTTAACTAAGCAACGTAACCGTGTCTCATGAGGAATTGTCTATAAGGAGTCGATCAATTCAAAAAGTGCGCGCTCTGCACTCACTGTTTAGATTTCAATCAAAACACATAAGCACATGTGGAGCGGGAGTATTTCTAAAAATGCAAAACTCTCAAGGTGTTACAAAACATGTTTCTATTCATAAACACTTTGAGAGATTTTCATGTGAATGGTTTTATGGCAACATAAGATAGTCATGGAGTTATAAGGTGACTAAGTTTAGGAAGAAACATCCTATGATCCACCAGAGCCGTAGAAATCTACCCAAGGACACCACCAATAGTTAAGTATTTAGAAGTCCTTAGGTATGATTGAAAAAAGGAGAATATGAGAAACGAAGAAAGAAGGAGTTGAAGAATTAAAAATAAAAGTTAAAGAAAAAGGTGAAAAGAAATAGCCCTCCATATGATTCAACTAAGGGCAGACACTGGGCTCAACTCATATGCATGCTACTGGTTGTCACAAAGTTGACACCGGTATTGAAGAACAAAGTCGTCATGGACCCAGTGACGCACTGCACTTAACCTTCTAAACCACTCAAGTTCTCTCAAAAGAGCTTGTTTCATTCTTACTAGGAACCCTACATAATCTATCGACTTTCTCTTAGAGATCGTTAGTATTGAAGAAGGAGACCTTCTCCCTAGTCTCCATTTAGGAAAACCAAAGCATACTAATCGAGTCTAGAGCCACGAGATTCATTAAAAGATCTCTTTGGAAAACTTGATTTTTCATCAGTTGGTGTTCAACAATATGGACACAAGTGACATATTCTAGAGTCCATGCCGAGAACATTTATGAGGGGATTCACAATTCTGATCATCAGTGATTGAATGGAAACTCCTGCCAGGGTCAACATCAAACATTCCTGATAGCAGGTCACTTCGGTAATCCCTCGTGGGTTACGCTTAGTGTGTCTCAAACGGTCTACAGTTGTGAGGTGATGCTTCGGTGTACCTCAGCGACTCACTTGAACTGTAGATATACTTTGGTATATCGTGTTAGCCTACTTGCGGACCTCCAGTTCAGGAACAACCTTTGTAAGAATTAGAGATGTGTTTTCACACTATGCTGTTAACACCCTCGACATTCGAACTTGTAAGTGCTGGAAATCCCGCTAAGGAGATTCCTTTCAAGAATTGAGTCCTGAAGATGTGGGTCATTACTTGGATTTATTCACTGTAATGATAAATGTCCCTCAACGGGATTCGGACGGCTGATTCGCTCGACCAAGGTGAATGGAATCAAGACAAATATCAGTAAAACAATCGTAGTTCTCAATTCTTTAAGAAAAGTCCACAATGACCGATTGGTATTTTTCACTAACATATTGATGCAAGTACAGGTGATTGTTCCTTTAAGGAGAGGCCACACCATCTCCCCATGCTCATAACAACATCACAACACATGAAAGTTCTCTCAATTCAAAGGCAACACAAAAGTCAAAATGATTCTTCCTCAGAGTCAAAGAGTCTACAAAGTTGAAAGACTCGAGAACTACATCACATTTGGAATTCAAAGTCAAAAGAAGTGTGAGCATGGTGGAGAAAGACGTGGAGACACCTAACCAAAGAAGTTGACGAATGGTGGACAATAACATATGATCACCACATCCACAAAGAACAAAGAAAAAAGAATTATGAGATGTCAAAGCTGATAAAGTCAAAGAATTTAGAGCATATCTACTCACAAGAAAGAAGAATGCTAAAAAGACATCAAGCAACCGATTCCTACTTAATGGCCAACCCTTAGGGGGAGATTGTTGGGATTACGTTTAATTGTTATTTCAAGTGTCCGTCATTAGTATTGTAATAGGTTGCTAAGTAGGCTTATATGTTTATAATTAATGCTAGGCTTATGTAGTAAGCCCATGAGCATATGCTTAGGCCCAAACTAAACAAGGAAGGGACTAGAAGTGTTGCCCTATCTCCATTGCCTATAAATACATAGTAAACCCTCTTAGGAGGGTGTTGGTTCTTCATTTATGCTTAATAATTTCATATTCGTGTATGTGTGAAGTTCCATACCATCTCTCCTTCATCTCTCTTTCTATATTATACTTTAATATACATGTGTATTCATATTATGGTGACCTAACATCCGCATCTTGTTCCTCTTCAAAATTATATTCAACAACACGCACAATTGATTCATCAAGCAGATATTTGGCACTATACAACTTTGGATTTTCCTTGAATGCTCTATGTAAAAAAACGTGGTTTATCATCAGCAAGATCTGACCCATATCCATCAGGATTTGGCTTTAAAGTGAACTTTTGAATTGTTGTGAATTGACTCACCATTGTGCACAATATTTTGATACTCTTTAATTTTGTTTTGCAAATCGACGATTTCATCAAGATACATATCAATTCGCTTCCTTGAGGCTTGTTTAAACTCTAAAAAACTAGTTTGACATGAAGACAACACAAGCTTGGTTTTTTGAATTTCCGAAGTAAGAGTGTCACATTGTTCTTTGTGTTCAAATTTTTCTAGTTCCATTTGAGAAATCAAATTGTTTTTTGAAGAGACTAGATCTTGTATATGTTGTTCTAATTATTGTTCTTTTAGATACGATTTTTGAAAGGCGACTTCAAAACTTTGTTCGCGTTTTTCTCTTGTTTCAAAATTTGCAAGTTGTGTCTTATAGCATTTAACATCCGCAGTCAATAATGCAACTTTTGCTTTTAGATTAACATTTATTTCATTGCATTTTCAACTTGAGATTGGGTGGTCATAAGTAAGGTCATGAGGTCTCGATCTGGATTTGTTAGGTCACCATACTATGAACACAAGTATGTTTGTTGTATAAAGAACAAGAGATAAGAGGGGATGGTCAATTCTAACACACACACATGAATGAAATGTTTTAGCATAAATGAAAGAACCAACACCTCTCAAATGATAGGTTACATTGTTTATATAGGGCAAGGGATCTAGGGCATCCCTTCCCTTGGCCTTATGGGCCTTTGCATAGGCTCATGGGCTTACTACATAAGCCTAGCCATTAATTATATACTTATAAGCCTAATTAACCAACATATTACAAGTAAATGACTAACACTTGATAATACTAGTTACAAGTGATTCCAACAATTTCCCCCATACTGTTAGTTATAACGTGTGGAAAACTAGAAGGGGGGGGGGGTTGAATAGTTTTACCAATTAAAACTTCATTTTAAAACATTTAGATCAACTTATGTCAATCTATTTAGATATGTATGTTGGATGTTGATAGATAGATATATAAAAATGTAATGAAAGATAAAGAGTAAGAAGCACATAACCACAACACGATTATTTATAGTGGTTCGGCTACAAGGACACCTTCCTTCCCCTACTCAACTCCCCGAGTCACCTACTAGAGAGTTCGTAATCACTACAAGACACCAACTCCTTATGGCGGAGAAGCCTTCACAACGTCGCCTACTCTTTTCTGGTACTAGGCTAACCACCGGGTTCTTTACACCAAGGTGAACCACACCTACCACAACGTCGCCTACCCTTTATCCGGTACTAGGCTAAGTACCGAGTTCCATTACAATGGAGGAACTACTACCCAACACTACACAACACCTAATCCCAAAGGAGACCCACTCCTCATTACAACACCATCAAGGATATCAACATCCTTGGAAACAAACTATCACCTATATGTATAACGATACACCTCATCGATTATACGACCTTGGCATTCTTCACTAATGCCACTTGATTTGATTTCAAGGCATTCTTCACCAATGCCCTTGACACAACGCTTGGCACCTTTCACCAATGCCTTCGTCTTGACACCTTTACCATTCTTCACTAATGCTCTTGACACGGACGTTAAGCATCTTTCACTAATGCTTTCGTCTTGACTCTTTCGGCATCCTTCACTAATGCCTTCGACACAACACTTCTATAGAGGAAGAAAGAACTATCAACAAGAGAACCTCAGTAGTCTTGATGATGACGAAGCATGGCAACTCATGGACTTGAGCTTGCTCGACTTCAAGAAGTTGTGATCTCGCCTTTAAGAGGAACCTAGAGAATCACACAAAAACAAAAGACAAACTACATAGAAAGATCCCTTAGGATCAGTGGTTAGAGAGTTACAATATTTGGGGAAAGTATGTGTAAGAGTGGGCAGTCAAAAGGAAGAAATGGCTCACTATTTATAGAGGAGAAATGCTTAGTGTTCCCCGGATCCCACGGATCACTCCCTCAAGGAATCCGTCTAGTGTAAAACTAGGGATCCGTGAGACGCTCCTCTTTGCCCATGGGTATTTTGGTTATGGGTCATGGGTCATGGGTTATGGGTTATGGGTTGATCCATGGGTATTTCTTTAGATACAATGTATCTAATGAGTGCAATGTATCTAGTTAAGTGGGTATGGGTCAATACCATGGGTTATGGATGTGCTCAATGGGTTGTAGTTATTTACCCATTTATAATACATATTAGTTATGTATATATTTGCCCAATATGTAAACACTAGTTGTTGTACATATGTATTACTAAATCATAAAATCACTTATACTTGTTTTAGTGTTTTATGTGAAAACGTAAGTGTGTTAGAAAACTATTGGCTCAAACTATTTACGTATTTTATTTGTTTCGTTAAAATGATTTACGTTTGTTATCGACAAAACATTAGAAGATCGTAAAATATAAATAAATGTTTTTACGGCTTATTTGTATTAACAATCTCCCCCTTTTTGTTGATGACAAAACATAAAATTATTTTAAGTAAAAACTAAAATTCGTTAATGTTCGAATTGGAGTTTTTACTCTCTTCTCCCCCTTTTTGTTGAAACAAAAAGAGTGTCGAAAAGAAACTAACACATTGTTTTAAGAAAAAAACATGTAAAAGAACAAATAAAGAGAGCAAGTGACGGGAATGGTTCTCGTCTTAACTCCCCCTTGACGAGTCCATCCCTTTGTGAGGGCGTCAAGCAAATAAATGTTTTGCAACTTTGTTTGCAAATGTTTTCATCCTTGTGACGGAAATGCTCCCCCTTAAAGATTGCAACTTTGCAATGGGGTGTCATGAAGTGTAATCCAAATAAGGATTATGTTGCAAATGGTTTTGCAATGTATGGTTTGACACAAAGCTCCCCCTAGCTTAGGGTGTCAAGGTCTTCATGTGTATTTTGAAAATATACAAAACAAAGGTTAGAAAACAAGAGTATAGTGCATAATTTCCTGCAAATAAGACTCAAGTTAGTAGAAAATTTGCCTTCTGTTGCACGGATCCCACGGTTCCCTCCTTTGTGGGATCCGTCTGGGCAATTTCCAAGGATCCGTCTGTCTGGTGAGAGATTTCAGAAATGTGATATACTAAACAATGCTAAATATGAAAGTGAGATATGTATACAAACAACAAACATATACTCAAAGCTATATGGAAAATAAGTTATCATTCAATAAACAAAGAGATAATCAAGAAATCTCTAACACTAAGAGAATGATTTAGCCATGTAATACATATTCCACTTAATACTAATGAGAGACCTAAACTTAAGAAGCAACCACGTGCTTAAGGATTATCAAACATGAAATGGGATTCCTAAACGTTCTAAGCAGAGCTTGAGACTAGGACACCGTTTTAGGCTCATGGTTGTTTAGGTTTGTTGACCTCTTCGAAACGTTCGAGGAGGTGATAAAACATGAAACGTTGCTCTTCACGTAGTTCATGTATCAACCTTTCAACATGTTGACAATGATAGCTATCCTTGTCATGGTTTTGAAGAGATGGTGGTAAAAGTTGAGCTTCTTTTTGAAGCGGAGGTTCAAGTGAAGTGGGTTGAGGATCCTCAAATGAAGGAGGAATTGGTGGAGGCTTATTAAGTGGTGGCTCAACAAGGTTTGAGGGTGGAGGTAGAGAAGTGTCAACTTCTACGTGGTCGGGTGGTTGACTTTGATGTCTTCTCATAATCCAAAATGGACCATTAGAGGGAAATGGAGAAATCGAAATTGGTGCAAGTGTTGATTCAACACTTTGGTTTTGTTGTACAAACTTTTCTAGTGAATGTGTTGGTAATGGTGGAGGATGAGATGGCCTGGGGGTAAGTCCTCTAACTTGTGGGAATGTGGAGATGATTGTGAGGTGTTAAATGATGTGGCTTTAGGCAACAATGATGTTGCTTGGGTTGAAAAAGGTGTGTTTGGTTTAGTAAAGTTTGGTGATGATATCCTTGTGGGAACAATCCTCTTGGGAATTAGTTTGATTGGTTGATTTGGTGGAATCCTAGCATTTGTGGACTTAACCGGAGATGATTCAGTTGAGGAAACTTTGTGTATGACCCTAGCAAGTTTCTTGGGTGGTTCTTGGGTGGATGAGTTAGCACTAGGAGCTTTCCTCATGATGGGATGATTTCAAGAGGTTTGTAAAGATTTCTAAGTGTTGAAAGTGAGGATGAAGATGATGGCTTTAGGAGTCCTAACAATGTGGTTTATAAAGCAAGGGATTTGGCAAGTGCATTCAAGACTTAAGCCACTAAAATTCATTGGAATGTGATGATTAACATGCACAAAAGTCAACTTCAGGGTTGTATTGATATATGAACTCATTTAAGTTGAGATGGAGTGTTTAAGTTAGCAAGATGAGCTTGAAATGATTGTTTTAGCTAGAGTTGGCATGAGTCTGTCATACCGATCCCACGGTTCCCTCCTTTTAGGGATCCGTCTAGGCTAATCCTAGGGATCCGACTCTCAGCAGCTAGGAAAGGGTAAAAATGATGTTTCTAAGGTCTAAGGCCTATACCATCTTGAGTGTTTCAATCCATCTAAGTATCTTAAATGAAGAGGTACTTGAATACTTAAGAGTAATGATTGATGTAGCTAATTATTGCCTTTAATGGAAGGAAAATGAGACTTTATCACTACATGACACCAAATCCTTATGGAGGAGAAGCCCTCACAACGTCGCCTACTCTTTTTCCGGTACTAGGCTAACCACCGGGTTCTTTACACCAAGGTGAACCACACCTACCACAACGTCGCCTACCCTTTATCCGGTACTAGGCTAAGTACCGAGTTCCATTACAATGGAGGAACTACTACCCAACACTACACAACACCTAATCCCAAAGGAGACCCACTCCTTATTACAACACCATCAAGGATATCAAGATCCTTATTTTGGGTAAAGGGGTTTACCCCGGTAAATATATAACCAAAAAATACTGTTAAGTACAAATGGAATGTGGCTGAAGTACCACATTAACCTCAAGCGAAGAGCTTGATAAAACTAGTGTTTATGACATGCCATAAACACAAAAAACCTAGCTATATTACATCAACAAACTAGGCATAAACAAGTAAAAAAACTTGTAACAAGCGAGCATCCCGCATCCAGCCACTCCACGAAGGGAGCAAGTTGACCCAGGAAGTTTGCCTCCTTAAAAACCCTTTCCAAGAAAAACCCAAAGGGAAAAACCTTGGAGTAGGGAAAAAGAGTACAACCCTTACCCGGCACTCCCATCGTGTAAAATACATATACTTGGAATCTTCCATTTATCCAGAATCAATCGAGACCTCGAGGTTAGCTTCTTGAACTTGAAAGTAACCAGCTTCAACCGAATAGAAGAGACAATAGTGTTAACCACTTCAGCAACAGAAGACTTTTTACGCTTGAACAGCCTAGAATTGCGCTCCATCCAAACGAAGTAAGTAGCAGCAGCAAGTAACAAACGAGAAATGATACTACTAACCGACCTCCCCTTAGATAAAGGAATAAGAACTGTAATAGCACTCTCCAAGGAAGGTGGGACCGCGTCCATACCAGATAAATTCCGAATCTGAACCCAAACCTGCATAGAAAATTGGCACTCAAAAAATAAATGAGAATGAGAATCCGGAACCAATTCACAAAGTGGGCATCTAAGCAAAGCCAAATCAATGTCAGGGCCAACGTCCCATTGTCGCATCCTATCCTGAGTCTTTAGCTTCTGCTTAATAGCGAGCCAAGATATCAACATCCTTAGAAACAAACTATCACCTATATGTATAACGATGCACCTCATCGATTATACGACCTTGGCATTCTTCACTAATGCCACTTGATTTGATTTCAAGGCATTCTTCACCAATGCCCTTGACACAACGCTTGGCACCTTTCACTAATGCCTTCGTCTTGACACCTTTAGCATTCTTTACTAATGCTCTTGACACGGACGTTAAGCATCTTTCACTAATGCTTTCGTCTTGACTCTTTCGGCATCCTTCACTAATGCCTTCGACACAACACTTCTATAGAGGAAGAAAGAACTATCAACAAGAGAACCTCAGTAGTCTTGATGATGACGAAGCATGGCAACTCATGGACTTGAGCTTGCTTGACTTCAAGAAGTGGTGATCTCGCATTTAAGAGGAACCTAGAGAATCACACAAAAACAAAAGACAAACTACATAGAAAGATCCTTTAGGATCAGTGGTTAGAGAGTTACAATACCTTGGGAAAGTATGTGTAAGAGTGGCCAGCCAAAAGGAAGAAATGGCTAACTATTTATAGTGGAGAAATGCTTACTGTTCCCCGGATCTCACGGATCCCTCCCTCAAGGGATCCATCTAGTGTAAAACTAGGGATCCGTGGGACGCTCCTCTTTGCCCATGGGTATTTTGGTTATGGGTCATGGGTCATGGGTTGATCCATGGGTATTTCTTTAGATACAATGTATCTAATGAGTGCAATGTATCTAGTCAAGTGGATATGGGTCAATACCACGGGTTATGGATATGCTCCATGGGGTGTAGTTATTTACCCATTTATAATACATATTAGTTATGTATTTATTTGCCCAATATGTAAACACTAGTTGTTGTACATATGTATTACTAAATCATAAAATCACTTATACTTGTTTTAGTGTTTTATGTGAAAACCTAAGTGTGTTAGAAAACTATTTGCGAAAACTATTTACGTATTTTATTTGTTTCCTTAAAATAATTTTACGTTTGTTATCGACAAAACATTAGAAGGAGTAAGTAAAGGGCGATCTCAGGCCGCCGCCTCTTACCCTCTTTTCCGGCCAAATACATCCATAGAACCGCCTCTCTACCTCTCCATAGGTATGCAATCGGTTTCTATTGGATGTGTGTTCTTTAAGAGGCGGCGTGCGAATGCTTCATCGTTTTTTATGAGATCGCTGCTATTTTTTGGCGTTTTAGATCTCCTATACAACCGGCCTGTTTTGGTTGTTAGGGTTTAATTCTATGCTTATCTTTTCAAACGCTAAGGGGTTGTTATCTTGCTGCACAAGCGTATATATTCTTTGGATATTTACGTTAGATTTTACTGATTATTAAGGTTTATTTGTGTATGCTTTTGATTATACATGGCGTCTGCTGCACATTGGTTTAATCCTCGTTTAGGGTTTTACCGTGATCTTCAATCAACGATCTCCCCTATAGGATGTCGTCTGGTGTGTGGCTACGTACGTGGTTCTTGCTGTGGTGGTGGCGATCTAAAGGTTCGTGGTTCAATGAAACCCTAATTTTTAGGATTTTGTTTTTATTGATTGTCACATCTGGTTGATCGATTCTTTGAATGCTATATCGAAACCCTTTGTAGGGTTTGGTTCTTTCTCCATTGTTGGTGGCTATGTCCTGCTGGTCTATGTTAACCTTTTTAGGGTTTGACACATTGCGACTACATGTGCTACTGCTGATTCGTTTTGTAAGTGGGTTCATGAGAGATTGTATGTCAAGTTATTTGGGTAATCTTGTTTTCAAAACCCTTATTTATGTTCCTTTCACAAGATCTGTTTGTTTGGATTTGTGATCGGTTTGTTGGAGGTTAGGGTTTGGGAAACCCTATGTCGGTTCATTATGGTCATTACGCTGATGCTTTTGGATTCTGATGATGATCGTGATGGTGTTTATGGTTTGTATGTTGATCGCATGGCAGATTTGTGGTAATTCTGATGTTGATCGATGCTGATATGGTTGGGAAGTTAAGTTTTAGGGCTCCTTATTCAAAAACCCTAGGTTTCGATCTATGACCTGTTTGTGAATGATAATTTGTTTGGTCTGTGATTGATATTGCTGGAAGTTGGGGTTTGTTTAACCCTATTATCGTCCTAAAACTAGTTCTTTAGCATGGTGTTGCTGTTGGATTGTAGTTTTGGGTTTCTACATTCTTTGGCAGATTCTAACTTGTAACTCATGATTGTGCCATTTCTACGAGTGGTCACTGATGGTTAGGAGCTGCTATTGTGGATGTGCGTTGGGTTTATACGTATGTGTTGGTTATTCTTATTGGTGTTCAGTCTTGCATCTCAACATACACCTTTGGAGCGAGTTTTGAGCTTGCTGCTCTATCCGTGGTTTTAGAGTCCCTCACCAACCGTTGTGTGAAACTTGTGAACTGTACTTCAGTTTGAGGACCATGATATTGTATATTTGGACGACGCTGGAAGTTTGGACTACTATGGTGCCTTGAAGATTCAAGTATTTCTATTTGTTGTGCATTTATTTTTATTTTTTTATCATGGTAGTCTGATGTTTAGTTATAAGTGTGGTCCTGTCACGCTTATATTGTAAATTATAGGAAGGATGTTGCATTCCTATAGGAGAGTATGTAAGTGTCCTAAGGGACTGAGATGAGGGAGTCACCCTCATCCTTTGTACTTCAATGTTTTTGGCGTAATATATTTTACCAGGGTGAATTAACCCTTTTACCCAAAAAAAAGACAAAACATTAGAAGATCGTAAAATATAAATAAACATTTTTACGGCTTATTTGTATTAACATAACGTAATAGTGGTTGTTTGACGTCTTTCTAGCATTCTTCTTTCTTGTTAGTAGAGATGCTTTGATTCTTTTGACTTTATCAGCTTTGACGTCGTTGTTTTCTATGTTCTTTATTCTTTTGTGGATGTTGTGATAGTATGTTGCTGTCTGCCATTTGTCAGCTTCGTTGATCAGGTGTCTCCACATCTTTCTCCACCATGCTCACACTTCTTTTGACTTTGATTTTCAAATCTGAAGTAGTTCTCGAGTCTTTAAACTTTGTAGATTCTTTAACTTTGAAGAAGAATCGTTTTGACTTTTGTGTTGCCTTTGAGTATGAGAGAACTTCATATGTGTTGTTGTTGGTATGAGCATGTGGAGATTGGCACGGTCTTTCCTCCAAGGATCAATCATCAGTTCCTGTATGAATAGGTTAGTGAAAAACACCAATCAATCATTGTGCACTTTTCTTAGAGAATTGACCACTACGATTATTATACTGATGAATGTCTTGATTTCATTCACCTTGGTTAGGCGAATCAGCCGTCCTAATCCTGTTGAGGGACATTTGGCATTACATTGAAAGTTCAAGTAATGACCCACATCTTCAGGACTCGATTCTTTGAAGGAATCTCCTTAGCAGGATTTCCAGCACTTACAAGTTCGAATGTCGAGGGTGTTAACAGCATAGTGTGAAACACATCTCTAATTCTTACAAAGGTTATTCCTGACTATAGACCGTTTGAGACACCGAAGCATCACCTCATGACTATAGACCGTTTGAGACACACTAAGCGTAACCCACAAGGAGTTACCGAAGTGACCTGCTATCAGGGCTGTTTGATGTTGACCCTAGCAGGAGTTTCCATTCAATCACTGAGGATCACAATTGTGAATCCCCTCATAAATGTTCTTGGCAGATTGCTAAGATCTGCGAAGGACTCTAGAATGTGTCACTTGTGTTCTTATTGTTGAACGACAAGTGATGAAAAATCAAGTGTTCCTAAGAGATCTTTTGATGAATCTCGTAGCTCTAGACTCAATAGTGCGCTTTGGTTTTCTTAAGCGGAGACTAGGGAGAGGGTCTCCTTCTTCAATACCAACAATTTCTTAAAGAAAGTCGATAGATTATGTAGGGTTCCCTGTGAAAATGAAACAAGCTCTTTTGAGAGAACTTGAGTGACTTAGAAGGTTTAGTGCATTGTGTCACGGGGTCCATGACGACTTTGTCTTCAATGCCGGTGTCATCTTGTGACATCCAGTCGCATATGAATTGAACCAGGTGTATGCCCTAAGTTGAATCATATAGAGGGCTATTTCTTTTCACCCTTTTCTTTAACTTTTCTTTTTAATTCTTCAACTCCTTCTTTCTCCATTTCTCATTTTCTCCTTTTTTCAATCATACCTAAGGACTTCTAAATACTAACTATTTGTGGTGTCCGTGGGTAGATCCCTCCGGCTCTGGCGGATCATAGGACGTTTCCTAAACTTAGTCACCTTATAACTCCATGATTATCCTACGTTGCCATAAAACCATTTTCTTGAAAATCTATCAAAGTGTTTATGAATGAAAAACATGTTTCGAACACTCCGAGAGTTTTGTATTTTCAGAAATACTCCCCCTCCCCACGTGCTTATGAGTTTTGACTGAAATCTGCACAGTGAGGGTAGAGCACGTACTTTTGAATTGATCGGCTCAAGATAGACAATTCCCCACGAGACACGGTTACGTTATATAGTTAAAGAGATACATTATCAGCTTTTAGGTGACAAGTAGCTCTAATAACTACCTTGAAGATGTGAACAGACCTTGAAAAGGTTGTCAAGCCCGTCAAAGTTCATGTCTATCAAGATTTTCTCGAATTGGTACGATCTACTAAGATAAGTCTTGGAAGACAAATCTTTTTGATTTATGACATTTTAGAGCTCGTCAATTCAAGAGTTAAGTCTTAAAACACTGAGATTCTATTCACAATCCAACATATTTTGATCACATAATTTTTCTCCCCCTCAAAATTGACATTATCGATGTTGTTTTTGATGAAATTTTGATTTAAAAGATGACCATTTCGAGTTTGCGGGAAGATTTCCGTAAGAACTTTGTTTTGAACAATAATATTTGCAAATACTCCCCCTCAACAAGTGATATTAACTTTTGAGGTTTTGAAAATCACGAGAAGGAATACTTATTCTTTTGAGCAAAATTGTGAAAATATTTGAGAGATTTAATTAATTTTACTCAAAAATGAGAAGCTTTCGCTCCTTTTATAAGGATTGTCGCACTGAAGCGTACCACAAGGTCCTTTCTATACGAGATCGGGTTGTACACTGCTATTTATGCACAAACCATAATGAATATAAATTAATAAATCAAATAATCAAAATCACAATAAAGAATGTTAAGAGTACCCAATGGTTTACACACGACTAGGAACTTTATCTGGACATTGGTATGTCAAAATAGAGAAGCTCGGTCTTCCTCCCACGTAGCTTTCCATCCTTCGCATCTGATCCCTGTGAATCAACCTTTCATCAATCCTACTAATGAACCGATGAACATCCTTGCGATCTTTAGAATTCCATCTCTTTGGCTGAACCATACCCATCTCAATGTCCTTCACACGATACGCCAATCCATCTTGAACCATCTTCAGTGTGGCGTCACAGAACTTGTGAATTTCCTCAAATGCCATGAAACACGTATGTTGATGTTCACTTCGGTAGACGATTCCAAACTTTGGTTTATGCAAGAGTGTACTGAGGTTCTTGGTTGAGCTTGTTGAAGTGTAGTAGTGGTTTGGTGAGATTGAGTTGTTTCTAGTACGATTCGACTCCGAGTTGTAAGTCTTCAACATGTTCCTGAATAACCTTGCTGTAGATGAAAATGAGAAGTGCGGTGATGTACTTGAGCTGAATTTCTGTCGATAACTGACGCATCCTGCCTTGTACCTTTAGAAGATACATGTCTTCAATGTCGTTGAGCGACAAATCTAGGAAGTCAGCTTCGGAGAATTCATACTCTTTTCATCTTGTTTTTTGACGTTGATCTTGGACAAGAAGGAGTAGTCCTACTTGGTTTCCAATTTCACCGACATATCAACAACTATTCTATGGTCATGCTTCACATCTTTGTTCGACTTTCTAACTCTGCAGCTTCGGTAGTAAAGCCTTCTCCGCTCCGGCCAATGATGAATTCCAAACTTAGCATCAATGTCATACTCTACAACCTTGTCGACAAACAGGTGTGTGGCATGTTCTTCAATGGCGATGTTAGTAGAGAAGGATGCAGCTGGAATGTTGAACGTTAGAGATGTAGCATACTTCTTACTGATACTGCTTCCATGTTGAAGAAATTCCAAATCGTTGTTGAAAAAGAAACAGAATGGGATCCTTGGTTGTTCTGGTTTGCCAATCGTCGGTAGAGGTTTGGTCCAATCTATGTAGTAAGGTTCATTATCCTTTCTTGTATAGTCGATGTTTGATTCCAGGTTGAGCCAGTCGATATTGTTGGACATTGCACGGGCAATGTTTTCCAAGTGGTATTCTATCTCAATTGCACTGCAGGATCTTTCTTCGAGTAGATTGAAGGCATCGTTCTTGATCCTGTGGATTTCCCGTTTTGTCATATTCTTGACCTTGAATTCATCTTTTTGAATTTGAACCTGCTCCAGAGTTCGACCATCTATCGGTTCTTGACCTTCTACTAGTCTTGGTTGTGCCTCAACCATGTTACTAAACCATTCAAACTCCTCTGTGTTGTCGTCATCTAACCAAGAGACAACTGACGGTTTCTTCTTCTTCGGTCTGGAGGATGACTCTGGTCGAGGTGATGGTCGGGGCGTTGGTTGACGTCGGGGTTCGGGAATATCATGATCCTCACCACTGGTGTATGTAAAATGATCACTGGTTTTCTGCTATGGTGGTGGGATTTGGTATCCCGTGGTTTCTCAGATGGTGGTGGTTGGGTTGCTTGTTGTGGGGGTGTGGTGGTTGTCTTTGCAGGTGGTGGTGGAATGGATGACGACGACTCACCGGTCTTCTTTTTTCTTTTGGCGTTTGGATCCTCATCCTTGTCTTCATCATCTCTCGGCCTCTGGTCTTGCCCAACCTTGCAAGTTGATTGGAGTTTTCATTCCAGAAGTAGATCATATAGCTTTACGTCATCTGGAGTGAAAGATGGGGCTAAAATAGCCATTTTGTTCACTAATTCTGCAACTAACTCATCTTCAGAGACAACTGGGGGCTTGACCGGTCTTGTTTGCATAACCACCGGTGTTTTAGTAATCACCTGCTGAACCATTGTCTTGACCATTGGATAGAATTGATTCTTGAACATCTATTTGGTGACACTAGGAACCGTGTTAAGAATAAAGGTGTGAGTGTAGTTCCTGACTTGTTCATTAATTTCACCTTAAACGTCCCTAGAGAGAAACTCCTGAATATATTCTCTTTCACCTTGAAACGTGTCCATTTGTTTCGAAAGATCGATGACCACATCGGCCAGCGTGTTCATTCGTGATTGAAGAAGATTTTGTTTCCTGGTTCGTGAATGATGCATAACTTTCTGGATCTTTGCTTTGGCATGAGATGCCCACGTGTCGGCTTTCTTCTTGATTGATTTCGATGATGATTTCGTTGTTTCTTTGGTTGGTGGTGGTGATGAGTGTGACGATGATTTTGGTATGGATCTGTCGAGAGGCGTTTCTGAAGATTGTTGAGGTTTATGTGCGGGATTGTCAACTATGTAGTTGTCAGCTTCCTCCTTTAACCTTTGTTCCTCAGCTCTATCTGCTTCTTCTTTGGCCTTGGTCGCTTACTCTTCGGCCTTGTTTCTTTTCATCTCTTCAGCCGCTTCCAGAACATCTTTGTCAGTGACTCTTTCATCTTTATCCTGATCGTTTTCTCCATAATCGATAATCTGCTCATCATCTTGTTGTTGTACTTCTGAAGGTTTCTCTTCCTGAATAGCAGGTGTGGTGGTGTCACACGTACCTTTACCCGGTTGATTAACCAGATCGGTAACAAGTATTGTAGTGAGTGGAGCAATACCGCTGGAACCACCTGGCCCTTCGGGTTGATTAACCAAGAAGGCAGCTGCTGCTTTCTCCATTCTTTGTTGCTTGAGAGTTTTCTGTAGTTGTTGCTCTTCATCTTTTGGATCATACTCCCAATCTGAGTCTTCTTGTTCTTCTGCCTCAAGAGGTTTCTTCCCTTTGTCAGATTTGTTTTCGTCATCAGAAGGTTCGAAAGCATCAATGTCTTGGTCAAGTTCTTCATAAGTAGGACTTTTAGGCTTGTCCTCTTTCTTTTTCTCGACAGTTGAATCATTAGCACGATCATCACTATAGACGATAAGCTCATCTGACTCAGTCTCAGAATCATCACCATGTAAAGATGTTTGTACAGATTCAGGTTCTTGTTTGACGATGTTGGTAGGAATTTTCCTCCTGATCTTTCTGCTAGTTTTCTTCTGTCTTTGTAGAACTTGCAGAGCTACCAGCTTTCTTGGCCCTTGTGTGAACTGCTAGAGTAGTTTTCTCATCCATGAAACCTACGCGCCTTGCAATCAGTGCTTCCCTGTAAAGTCTGCAAGATGGAAGATCTTTGATTGCGTCAGTCATCAAGCATGCAGGGAGTTCCACTCCTTGTTTGCGAGTGGATGTTCCTTTAAACCTGACTGCGTTGAATGTAGGCTCGTCTAGCATCGTTTTCTTGTTAGGGTCATTCAGTCTCTTTGGGATACTTTCATGCTTCCCGAGAAGGTAGTGAATTTGTAACTTTGTGTAGCGGAGGAAAGGAACCTTAGAGTCGGGTTTCCTGAGATGCTGCATCATGTGTTCCCAAATGAGGCTTGCATAGTCTATGTGAAGTACATGGACCATTGCCCAAAGATTTGTAAGTGCATCAGCTTCGGGTGTTCATGACCGCTATCTCTTCCCGAGACTGACTTAGCGATCATCAGATAAAGAGTTCTCCATGGTTGTGGGATGTTCTTGACGTCGACTCTGGAGTGTGTAGCAATAACCCCAGATTCTTCGTCATAGCCAATGTCGACCAAGAAGTTCATAACATCCGTCTCAGAAGGAGTCCTTGTGTATTCGGTAGGAGAAATGGCTGGTAGCAGAAGAATGGTGCGATGATCATCAACCGTGACTGTGACTTCCTGAGTGTCAAGGGTCACTTTTACAGCGTCTTGTCCATCAATCTTCGCCATAGTGTGCCAGAATTGATGGATGTAAAATTCTGATGCTGTGACTGAGTTGGTGAGCATGAGATTGAAAGGGTGTTGCTTAAGAATATGTCCACAGCAACTCAACAAGACGATTCTGAGCAGGTGAAGTTGTGGAAGTCAACTCGTAAGTTGTTCTTGCCTATGGTTTTGTTGTAGTCTGCCGGGAAAGTGTTTTCCATGGTGAGCTCAGCTGGGGCATTGATGTTTGCTTGATTTGCAACCATTTTGTGATCTGAAAGTTATTAGACAAAGAAACAGACATATGGAAACACATTGTGTTAGTTTAAGTCTGATTAATTATCTAACAATTTGTTTGATGATATCATGTCTATGATGTTACAAGTCCTAAGTCACATTTGTCCAATTAACTGAAGTTGTGGTGATAAGATACGTGAACGTGTTAATATTGAAATTTTAAAGTCATTAAATCACTTAACACACAACATATACACATTTGAGTCCTTATTCGTAAACTTAGTATTTTGACTTATGCGTAACGTTTTAACAAGTGACTTATGCGTAACAGGCCAAAGTGGGTGAACAATAGCTTATGTGTAAACATGGATCCTTATTCGTAAGAAAGGGAGCTTATGCGTAAGAATAAGCTAAAGCGTAAGACTATGCTTATGCGTAAGAAATTTCTTACGCGTAATACATATTCAAAGGCTTTAAGCTTAAGCGTAGGGATAGGCTAAATGTTACACGTAAGTCTTACTCGTAAGAGTAAAGCTTATGCGTAACAACCCTTGTTTACGAATATATTTCCAAGATATCCATAATCCACTGTAGACCTCTTATGCGTAAGAGTTACGCGTAAGATTTCATTTAGGCGTAACGTTTACGCTTAAGAATTTCCTTAAGCGTAAGGTTGAACACCTTTTAATTCTTTACGAGTAAACCACCTGTTAAACACAAACATAGAAACTTGATTACAATTCATTCCAAACATCATCTTGATCACAAAATAAGCACTAGAACACATCAGTTACACTCAGAAACGCTTAGGCGTAAAAAATGCTTAAACCCTAAACCCCTCTTATTACGCATAACAAATATGTCCATTCAAATTAATCAACCAATGTTTCTGGGATATCTATGAGGTCATATGAGTCTATTGGAACAAGTTTTAACACCTTTTATCCACAGAATCCTAAAACCCTTTCACGTGGTACGAACCCTAATACCCTAAATCATAATATTTGATTCATTTTAAGTTTCTGGGCTAATTAAAGGTTGACAACATGTTCCTAAACCCTTTTATAACACTTTCACATTCATCAATTAGCCTCAAATCACTCAGAAATGAAAATCCCCAAATGGGACGCAAGAACCCTAGATTCCAAAATCGTTTAATTGGAGATTATGGGTATGTTATAGAGATTGAAACATGTTTAATAATCAATAAGAAACATTTTAACACAACTCCTTTCAATCCAAACACCTTTAATCGTAAACCCCTAATTCGTTCTTATGAACGAAACTTCAAAATTATTTTTGAAAGAATTGAACCGTTGGATTTTTGAGATTTTTAAAACCAATGTTTGTAATCATCATCAAAACAGCTTTACACTTATACATTTTGAAAAGGATGAATGGATTTGAAGGTTGATTATTACGCGTAGATCTTGGTGGTTGAGAGAGTTTCATGCACAAGTTAGGTGCATTCAATGTGTTTGGTTTGAGTTTTTGTTAAAAATTATTTTCCAAACTTGACACTTTTAGTCCTTACCAAGATCCTTTAACTCCCATTTTGGTTAAGCAAAACACATTTAGGCAAGAAACTAGACGATACTCCCCCTCGACTTTTGAAATAATGAATTTTATAAACATTTGAGTCCGAGGAGGGTATTTTCATGATAAAATAACCAACACTTTATAAGAAACAACATATTTTTGGTAACATGCAAGTACAAGGTTTTATAAAACGAAAAAATATTTACTTTCTCCCCCTCAAAACTTGTTCGAGAAAAAATGGTGAAATGCTTGATAGAACACGGTGTTGATGGAAGTTTTGTACTTGCAATGTTTGTTTTTCAGATAAATTTTAAACGAATTTTGTTTAGATTTTATAAGATTTTATATTTTTGTATTTTGTTTTTGAAATATATTTACAAAAGAGGTTTGAGTGTTTGACTTTTCAAGTGAGTTTTAAAAGTTCATCCAGTTCTTCTAGAGTCAAACACCTCATACCAAATCGGTGAACCAAGTTAGTAAATCTTGCGGGAGGCAAGGCTTTAGTGAGAAGGTCCGCCAATTGATGTTCTGTACCTACAAAGTATAATTCAACTGCACCCTTTTCCACATGCTATTTGATGAAATGATATCGATGATCGATGTGCTTTGACTTTGAGTGTTGAACGGTGTTGCACGAGATCGCAATAGTACTTCTGTTGTAGCAGTACACCAGAATCTTGTCAAATACATAACCATAATCCTTGAGTAGTATTTTCATCCAAATGACTTGAGCACAACACGCAAACATGGCTACATATTCTGCTTCAGCTGATGATAACGATGTACAGTCTTGTTTCTTTGATTGCCATGACACCAATTTATCACCAAGGAATTGTAAACCTCCGGAAGTACTTTTTTATGAATCTAAGCATCCTGCATGGCCAGCGTCTGAAAAAGCTATTAGTTCAAAACCAGAATCCTTCGGATACCATATCCCCAAGTTAATGGTTCCCTTGACGTATCGGAGTATTCTTTTAGCCTCAGAGAGGTGTTTTTTAGTTGGCCTTGACAGATAACGGGAGCAAAGATATACAGCAAATACTATATCGGGTCTACTGGCTATTAGATACATGAGAGACCCAATGATACTACAGTATTTGGTAGGGTCAACTAATTTCCCATGTAAATCAATATCCAGTTTGTTGGTATGTGCCATTGGTGTATTATAGGTGTTAATACAAATAAACCGTAAAAATGTTTATTAACATTTTGCGATCTCTTTGTGTTTTGTTGATAACAAATATAATGTTATCATAAATAAAATTATAAGGATACATGTTATTTTTGTAGAGCATTTATATATAGTCACTTAATACAAATTGGTGTAATAAATCATTTGTTGTAATAGTTTATTAGGATGGGTAAAAATAACAACCCATGGTTATATCCATAACCCATGGTATTGACCCATACCCATTTGACTAGATGCATTGCATCTATTAGATACATTGTATCTAATGAAATACCCATGGACCAACCCATGACCCATGACCCATAACCAAAAACCCCATGGGCAAAGAGGAGCTTCCCACGGATCCCTAGTTTTACACTAGACGGATCCCTTGAGGGAGGGATCCGTGGGATCCGTGGAACAGTGGCAAGTTTTGCCTATAAATAGAGAGCCATTTCTTCATTTCTCTTCACCCCTCTTCTTCCTAAATCTCTCATATACTCTTACTCTTTTCTAACAAAAGATCACTTGATCTAAGAGAGTTGTTCTTCTTTCTTCTAGTGTGATTCTCATATAGGTCCTTCTCTAAGGCGAGATCACGAACTTACTACAAGTAATACAAGCAAGGGGTCCTTGATTGATTTGTTCCTCCACAATATTTCTATAGCAAAGATTTTGTACTTGATATTTCACATAGTTGTTGTGTAATAGTCGTGTTGGTTTGGTCCTCGGTGTTACAGACTCGGTATTTACCTTTGTACCGGAAAAAGGTGTAAGCAACCTTGTGTAGGCTTCTTCGCCAAGTTGAAGGAGTTTGTTGACATAGTGCTTGAACTCTCGAGTAGGTGACTCGGGGAGTGGAGTAGGGCAGGGAAGGTGTCCTTGTATCCGAACCACTATAAATCGATTGTGTCATTTCTTTCCCTTGCTTTACTTTATTTGTATTCATTATTCTTAGATCAATACTTTATCTTCATCCATACGATTTCACACAACATCGAATCTAAATTTTTTGAAACTAACTTAAAATCGGCAAAACTATTCAACCCCCCCCCCCCTTCTAGTTTTCCACAATTGACATCAAGAGCTAAGTTTATAAAAGTTATAAAGTAAACCGTATTTTAAAAACTTTTCGATCACTATGGGTTCTGAAAACTACAAGGAAGGGCAATCTATGCAACGACCACCACTACTTGAAACTAATGGTTTTATATATTGGAAAAATAGATTCGAAACGTATGTGAAGTCAAAAGATATTGATCTTTGATACATCATTGTTGAAGGCGATTTTGAAGCTACAACAAAAGATGATAAAGGAAATTTAATTAACATACCTCATGATAAAATCTCAGATGAAATTAAGAAAAAGCTTTCCAAAAATAGTGAAGCTAAAATGGTTTTGTATAATGCTTTACCCAAAAAGGAATTCGAAAGAATCTCCATGCTCAAAACCTCTAAAGAAATTTAGAATTCTTTAGTTGTAACTCATCAAGGTAATCAACAAGTGAAAAACAATAAAATAGATCTATATGTTCAACAATATGAACAATTTTCAATATCGGATGAGGAAACTATAGATCATTCTTTTGCTAACTTTAATACTATAATTACAACTTTACAAGCACTTGATGAATATTTTTCTAGCCGTAACCATGTTAGGAGATATCTAAGGGCACTTCCATCCAAGTGGAGATCTAAGGTGACGGCAATATTCTGGCTTAATTCTGTCCATCAAATCACGTTTTTTCTTTTATCCTCCTCTAGGATTAACTGAATTTATGTGTTGATCGGATTTGTGTAGGTAGGGGAGTCGGTTTTCCTCTTGATCTATCCTTAATCGCCCATTTATTTCAGACCCTAATCCCTAAATCGTTTTTCTTTACTGGATATCGTTTTAGGTAATGATTTGTCCTCCTAAACCGATTCTAAATTGGTTATTATTAATTTTAGGGTTTCGAATCTGATTATCTACATACCCTAAATCCCTAAATCGTTTTTCTTTTTGGGAAATCGTTTAAGGCTATGATCTTTAATCCTAACCGACTTAGTTTATCTAATCGGTTGTTATTTTTAATTTAGGGTTTCGATTGTCTCTTTCTTGGGTTTTTCCTCTAACCGACCTATTACTTTGCATATTTAAAGTCGACTAGAGTCCTGTGCGTTATTGCTCTATCTCTAGATCATGTTGGGGTGCTTTGGTTTTCTGCTGAACGATTATAAAACCTTGTGGTTTTTACATTCTCCTTTGTTTGGTGCTTTATGCTGGAAGTTATCTGCTGGTACGTTTTTTGTAAGTTCCATTAGGATGTTTGTGGTTATGGACGTGGGTTATGGGAGAATGGATGAATTATTGGATGTTAGGGTTTTGAAACCCTATACAATGACCTGGTTTTTGAGTCCTTTATGTAGCATGTGGTCGTTGTTTTGGTGATGATTTGTCAAGTGCTTTTTGAACCATCATGGACATGTTTGCTGATTCTACTTGGGTCTTTGGTTCGTATTTGCTGGAAGTTTTCTTGTGTTAGTCTATGGCAGATTTGCTACCATCGTCTTGCACTCTCATCTTGGTTGCATTGGGCAGCTTAGTGGTACTAACAATCTTGTCATAGTGTTGGTGTGATCACATGCCCATGGATTTGTATTTCAGGGTTGTGTGATCATTTGTGGTGTGTCATTGTGACTTGCTTCAGGGTGTCTTCATGTGTTCCTTTCGAATTGGTTTGAAGATTGGGTCGAGTCATCAAATGCTGGAAGTGAGGGTTGCTTATACCCTGGTTAAGTTTTCATATTTCATTTGCTACGGATACCACTCGTATTAGGTTATTAGATTATGCCCCTTGCATAATACTAATAGAAGCTGCAAATGGGTCTGATTGGGCAAGTTGGAGGATTCTTCATGGAAGTAAATGGACTGCTATAATGATGTAGAAGGCTCAAGTACTAGTCTTGAGAAGTATTGTAATGTTTTATTTACTTTTGTCATTATTGGTAGGTTCATTTTGTCAGTTATAAGAATGGTTTGTCATTCTTATATAAGTGTCTGTAAGTGTCCTAAGGGACTGAGATGAGGGATGTCACCCTCATCCATTGTACCTCAACGTTTTTTGGAGTAATAAATTTTACCGGGGTGAATTAACCCTTTTACCCAAAAATAAGGTGATGGCAATCGAAGAGTCAAAACATTTGACAATCCTCACCCTTGATGAACTCATAGGCAATTTAAAGGTCTATGAGCTTGTCCTTGCTAAGGATTCCGAAGCCTCAAAAGTGAAAGAGAAGCACAAATCTCTTGCCCTCAAAACCAAGAAGGCCTCAAATGATGAAGAGAACTCCTTAAATAACCCTAAAAACGATTTTCCCTTTGGCGACTTGCGAATTCTTTTTTCCCTAAAATTTCGATTACATGCCTGCCAAAATCGATTCTCTATTGTTTTAATTTGTTTTAATTCAGTGATTCATACGTGGGTTACTTGATTGTTTCATCTTATTGCAATCGTTTTTAAGTTTGGGTTTCCTGTTGTCGACTTTAGGGTTTCGCAATATTGTTTACAATTTGATTATCATTCGTAATAAGCATGGCTGGGTTTGGTTAGTTTAATTGTGCTATAACGCATGTCTTAACTTTGTTAGGACCATCGAATTGAAGAGTGGCGTAGTTTCTTCGTGTTTATTAGTGGTTTTTTTTTCTGGTTCTCGTTTCTAGGGTTTTTTGTTCTTCGTTAGGGTTTCTTCTCACTCGTGTTTTGTTTGCTAGTTATTATGGCGAATACTGGAGATGGTACTGTGGATGTGGATGCGTTAAAGGCTCGTATGCAAAGGTTTAAGGATATGGAAGCTGGAAAAGTGGAACCTCCGATTCAACCAAGATTAGCGACTAGGGTTTTGCGTAACCCTAGTCCAGTTTTGAGTGGTAATAGCGATCCAGTTCATGATTCTGGGGCTGTTTTTGATGGTGATCGACTACCTTCACAGGTTAAACCTAAAGATAATATTGTTTCATCTCTGTTCGAATCTTGTACAACAAGTAGTGATGGTAAAAATCTGGATGGCACTTCGTTTTGGGACATGGGTACTGCTGGTGGCATGACACCATTAAACTCACAAGATTATCCATCGCTTGAGGTTCATCTTGTGTCTAAACGAACTAACATTCCTGTTTCGGGGATATCTAGCTACCATGGTGGTATGGACATTGGTTACAATGCAAGTTTACCTTCTGGAGATAACGTGGGTGTTGGTAGTCAAGGAGGACGTATGCATGGGGTTCAAACAGGTGGTCCTTTGCCAACTGTGGATGAAGCTAGGCCTGTCCAAACAGCGGAGGTTAATGTTCCAACTAAGTCCTATGTTGGTGCTACTAGTGGTGCGACTTCGACAAATATTAAAGGTAAATCTAACTTTCGTACAATACAACTTGATAATGTTTTTAATGGTGTTGACGTGTCCATTCCTCTTAAGGTAGTACAAAATATTAGCACTAAATTCGATAACACCTTGTATGGATACTTCATTGGTAAGCGTATTGCATTTCCTGTGGTTGAATATTTTGCAGGTAATAACTGGGCTAAGTATGGATTAAAACGGATCATGATGAATGCAAAAGGCTTCTTTTTCTTTAAGTTTGATTCCCAGGTTAGCGTGGAGGCTGTTTTAGAAGGAGGTCCGTGGATGATTAAGAATAGTCCTGTTATTCTTAAAAAATGGACCATGAGTACTAGTTTGACGAAAGAGGATTTAACCCGTATTCTGGTTTGGGTTAAACTTCATGATGTCCCGCTACAGGTATTTTCTGATAATGGTATTAGTATTATTGCAACACATATTGGTACGCCTATCATGCTTGACTCTTATACTAGCTCTATGTGTACTGACTCTTGGGGTAGGAGTAGTTTTGCCCGTTGTTTAATTGAAATTGACTCTCATGCTCCCCTTAAGGAATCTATTACTATTGGGGTACCATACATGGACCGACCTGGGTTCTCTTCTGAAACTATTAGGGTGGAATATGAGTGGAAACCTCCGAGATGCGATGTTTGTTTGATTTTTGGCCACTCTGTTGATTCTTGTCCCAAGACAATTGTGACTACACCGGTTGTGGAGGATTGGAATGATCGGTTTCAACTAGTTGGGAAAAAGGGTAAAGCTAAGAGGAATGCAAAGAAAAATAAAAGTGGTACGGTTTTTAATGGGGTTCCAGTTGGTAAAAATATGCAGTATAG
This sequence comes from Chrysanthemum seticuspe, assembly GCA_019973895.1. Lineage (NCBI taxonomy): Eukaryota > Viridiplantae > Streptophyta > Magnoliopsida > Asterales > Asteraceae > Chrysanthemum > Chrysanthemum seticuspe. The sequence goes on from BPTQ01000003.1 coordinate 56,737,213, forward strand.
ACCCAAAGCTGTTAACACTCCTTCCACTAGCAAACCCCCTCAAGGAGTTGCTAGTACTAGTACGGGTCCTTCACCCAATCATGTAGGTAATTCTGTTTCACATAATACTTCTACAACTACTGACCCTACTGATTTGTCTAAAAAGGGTAGTCAACCTACTCATATCTCATCTACGGTAAGTAACCCAATTATGGCTCCTAATATATCTACATCTAACCCGTTTGGTTCTTTTGGCTACATATGATGATGTTGATGAGAATAATGATTTGGCGGATGATGAGGAGGTTGAAAATGTGTATGATGAATCTGGTAATCTGTTTGATAAATCGGGGGCAAGCACTCCTGTTCTGAATGTTCCTGATGTTTAGTATCGCCTCTTGGAATATAAGGGGTTTGAACCATTCCCCTAAACAAAAAGAGGTTAAACAGGTGGTTAATGATAATAATCTTAGTGTGTGTGCTATTTTGGAATCTCATGTTGATGCTTCTGTGGTGTATGATACATGTCGTAATGTTTGTCGTCGGTGGAAGTGGACGTCAAATGGTAGTCTGTGTGATAAGGGGTCCCGTATTATTCTTGGTTAGAATGATGATATTGTTGATGTTATGATTATGTCTCAAACTAACCAGGTTATGCATGTACAGGTTAACATTAGGGCGGACAGCAAAACATTCTTTTGTTCCTTTGTGTATGCAGATAATTATTATGTTAATCGGCGTGCCCTTTGGACCAACCTTGTGTGCCATGCTGGTTTTATGCGTTGTAGGCCTTGGGTCTTGTTGGGTGATTTTAACGCGGCCCTTAAATTGGAAGATCATTCATGTGGTAGTTATACTCCTGACATTGCTATGCGTGAATTTAAAGATTGTGTGCAGAGAATGGAGGTTGAGGATATTAATAGTACCGGGCTTCACTTTACTTGGAATCAGAAACCAAAAGGTTCATTTGGTACGTTGAAGAAAATTGATAGGGTGATGGGTAATCTGAAGTTTTCTGACATGTTTCCAGGTTCATTTGCTATATTCCAACCTTATCGTATTTCAGATCATTCTCTGTGTATTCTTCGTATACCTCAGGCAACTAAGCTTAAGCCTAAACCTTTCAAGTTCTCTAACTTCCTGGTTCATAAAGATGGGTTTCTTGATATGGTTAATGCGGGATGGAGTCTTAATGTCCATGGATGTGCTATGTATCGTGTGGTTCAGCGTTTAAAGGGGTTGAAATCTTCTTTTCGTAAGCTTTTGCACAGTCAAGGTAATCTGCATGAGCGGGTGGTTAGGATTCGTAAGGGGTTAGATGAGGTCCAAAAGGCCATTGATAAAGATCCGTCTAATCCGGACATTCGGGATGAACATGCTCATTATCTTCTTGCATATAAGGAGGCTACATTAGATGAAGAACGGTTCTTAAAGCAGAAATCTAAAGTTCAGTGGCTTCATGCAGGTGATTCAAATATGGCTTATTTTCATAATATTGTTAAAAGAAAATGTGCCCGTAATCGTATTGAATTGGTCAGAGATGCAAACAATGTCTTGTACGAGGGTAATCAGGTTGCAGGTGCTTTTGTTGCTCACTATGAACAGTTTCTTGGTATCGAAGGAGATTGTAATTCTTTTGATGATTATGGTATATTTTCTAATGTTCATTCACACCAATTGGCTGGTTCGATGGTTCGACATGTCACGAATGCGGAGATAAAGGAAGCTATATTTTCTATGGGGGATGATAACGCTCCTGGTCCCGATGGTTACACGGCTGCTTTCTTTAAGAAAGCATGGGATATTGTTGGTGCCGAGGTTATGTCTGCTGTTCGGGATTTCTTCATGAATGGTAAGCTTCTTAAGTAGATTAATCATACCATTATATCATTGATTCCTAAAGTGCCTACCCCATCTAAGATTAATGACTATAGGCCTATTTCTTGCTGTAATGTCATGTATAAGTGCATTAGCAAAATCCTTGCTAATCATATTAAAGAAGGCCTTGGTCAGTTGGTTAGTATTAATCAATCTGCCTTTGTTCCTGGTCGTCGTATATCTGATAATATATTACTTACCCAAGAGCTTATGCGGAATTATCATAGAGGAAGAGGTCCACCTAGATGTGCGTTTAAGGTTGATATTCAGAAGGATTATGATACGGTTGATTAGGCTTTTCTTAAGGCTATTCTGATTGGTTTTGGTTTTCACACCAAAATGGTCGAGTGGATCATGATGTGTATCTCATCGACATCTTATTCTATATGTGTTAATGGGGATCTTCATGGCTGGTTTAAAGGTAAGCGGGGTCTCAGGCAAGGTGACCCATTATCTCCCTATTTGTTTACGCTGGTTATGGAAGTGCTAACTCTTATATTGCAGAAAAAGGTTTCTAATGCAGTGGATTTTCAGTTTCATCATTTGTGTGAACAACAGAGAATTATTAACCTTTGTTTTGCTGATGACCTCTTCTTGTTCGCTCGAGGCCATCAGAATTCTGTTAATGTCATTATGCAGGCTTTGGAGGATTTCAAGAACTTTTCGGGTCTTGTCCCAAGTATCCCTAAAAGTACAGCTTTCTTTTGTAATGTGCCTAATGTTATTAAAGCTGCTATTCTTCAGTCTATGCCGTTTGCAGAAGGTTCTCTCCCTGTCAGGTATCTCGGGGTCCCCCTTATATCTTCGAGACTTCTTTATAGGGACTGTAAGGTGCTTGTTGAAAAGCTGGAAGGGTCGTGTAAATGATTGGCGTAATAAGTTCTTATCTCTTGCGGGTAGGCTTCAGTTTGTGAGGTCTGTTTTATCTTCGATGCATCTATATTGGGCTTTAGTCTTTATTCCTCCTACTCGTATTATCCATGAGTTAGAGCAGCTTATGAGGGGTTTCCTTTGGTGTCAAGGAGAAATGAAGAAGGGTAAGGCTAAGGTTGCGTGGGAATCTGTTTGTAAGCCAAAGAAAGAAGGTGGTATTGGTATTCGACGTTTGGAGGATTTTAACATTGCTCTCATGACTATACACATTTGGAGTATTTTGACACATAAAGAGTCGTTATGGGTTCAATGGATCCATTCTTATAAACTTCGTGGGAGAAGCTTTTGGGATATCCCCTGTTTGGGGGATGTTAGCTGGGGATGGGGCAAACTTCTTGCGATTAGACCCAAGATTCGTTCGTTTATATGGCATAAGATCAACAATGGGAAGGACACATCGGTTTGGTTTGATATGTGGTGTGAGCTAAGCCCGATACGTGATTTGATTACTGCTAAAGATATTGCCCGGGTGGGGTTTAATTTATCTGACTCGGTTAATCTGATTGTTAATGGTGTTTGGCGATGGCCTTTGGATTGGTTATCTAGATTTCCATTGTTAGCTACTCTCCCGGTCCCTAATCTTAACGATACTGATGATGGATTATTATGGCGCAAGCTGGATGGTAACTTTAGTAGTTTTTCAGTGTCGGGGGCATGGGATTCTATGCGTCTTAGGGCTGATTTGGTTGAATGGTGTAATGTCCCTTGGTTCTCTCATTGTATCCCGAGGTATGCAATACATTTGTGGCTTGCTGTTAAGCAGAAGCTGAAGACTCAGGATAGGATGCGCCAATGGGATGTTGGTCCTAACGTTGACTTGGACTTGCTTAGATGCCCGCTTTGTGAATTGGATCCGGATTCTCATTCTCACTTATTTTTTGAGTGCCACTTTTCTATGCAGGTTTGGTTTCAGGTCCGGGTTTTATGTGGCATGGAGGTGGTCCCACCTTCGTTGGAGAGTATTGTTACATTCCTTATTCCTAATCTAAGGGGCGGTCGGTTAGTAGCATTATTTCTCGGTTACTGCTCGCTGCTACTACGTACTTCGTCTGGATGGAGCGCAATGCTAGGATTTTCAAGCGTAAAAATTCTACTGTTGCTGAAGTTGTTAGCATCATTGTTTCTACTATTCGGTTGAAGCTGGTTACCTTCAAGTTCAAGAAGATAACCTCGCGGTCTCAATTGATCCTTGATAAATGAAAGATTCCAAGTATTTGTATTTCACACGAAGGGAGTGCCGGGTAAGGGTTGTACTCTTTTTCCCTACTCCAAGGTTTTTCCGTTTGGGTTTTTCTTGGAAAGGGTTTTTAAGGAGGCAGACTTCCTGGGTTAACTTGCTCCCTTCGTAGATTGGCTGGATGCGGGATGCTCGCTTGTTACAAGTTTTTTTACTTGTTTATCCCTAGTTAGATGATGTAATATAGCTAGGTTTTTTGTGTTTATGGCATGTCATAAACACTTGTTTATCAAGCTCTTCGCTTTAGGTTAATGTGGTACTTCAGCCACATTCCATTTGTACTTAACATTATTTTTTGGTTATATATTTACCGGGGTAAAACCCTTTACCCAAAAAGATGAAGAGAACTCCTCTTCGGATAGTGATGACGAGGAGTATGCCATGGTGGTAAGGGACTTCAAAAAGTTCTTTAGAAGGAAGGGAAGATACGTCAAATAACCGTATGACGACAAGAAAGGATTCTGGAAAAGCAAAGAGGACGAGAAGCCAAGGGATGATCGTGCTTGCTTTAAATGTGGGGACCCAAACCACTTTATTAGTAAGTGTCCCAAAAGCGATGATCAAAAGGAATTCGTGAGCGGCTTGTGGGGAATGAGCGCGGAGGAGGACGAAGAAATTTGTCCCATGGAAAATGACGAGGTATGTCACGAATACTATAGTAACTCATCATTAGATGATGACTCATTGCATAATGAATACGATAAACTTTGAAAAATTAGTTTAAAAGTAAACAACAAAAACAAGTTTTTGAAAAATCAAAACCAACGTTTAGAAAAGGTAGTCATAGAGTTAAAGGCAAAATTAAAATGTATAGAAAAGGCAAAAATAGCAAGTGGTGAATGTGAACTTTGCGTTCAACTTCAAACACTAGTTGATCATCTAGATTCTAAGATTGCTAGAATGATCACTAATACTTTAGATATGATATTAGATAGTGTTAAAATAGGAAACAACCAAAAGAGTATAGGTTTTGAAGAAACTAATGCATCAACCAGCAAAAACAAAGAAGCACAATTCGTTAAGGCACTAGAAAAACAAGCCACTATTGTGATGGATCCCACGAATCCCACAAAAAGGGAACCGACTAGTGTACAGCCAGGGATTCGTGGGTTTGCTGAAGCAAAAAGTGGTAATAACATAGCTTCTTCTTCTAGAAATGATTTTGTTATTGTTAATAAGAAGAAACCAACTCATATTACCACTAGACAACCACCCCCAAAATATAATCCAATTTTTGCAAGAAACAAAGCTCCATCATTTTCAAAACCAAACACATCTAGGAGACCTAACAATGTTTACCCGAGAAGTAACCATCAAATGGGATGGAACCCAAATATGCAAAATGGCTTTCCATTTCAAAACTTTGCACCATGGAATGCATATTCACCTTATCCATACATGTCTAACATGAATGGAATGTTTAACACTAATGGACCCATGAACAAATGGGGACCAAACTTTTGAGTTAATTGTTTTCTTAGGTGTGCTTAAAGGTCGACCTAGATCCGGATGAATGGGTCAAGGATAGCAGGTGCACGAGGCACATGACCGGCAATAAAGATCTGTTCTCCACATGTGAATCTTTCAATGGAGGAAATGTGGTGTTTGGAAATAGCAAAAGCAAAATCATCGGCAAAGGTATGATTTCTAACAAATCTCTAACCATTAACGATGTGTGTCACATAGAAAACCTAAACTTTAACCTCTTAAGTATATGACAAATATGTGATAAAAAGTGCAATGTACTTTTTACCGAAACCGGTAGTAAGATATTAAAAAATGGCATAACCATAGGAAGAGGAATTAGGAAACATGGAGTCTATGTCATTAAAATTGGTAATGAACCTAAAGACAAACTTTGTCTTACCTCTATGGACAATACTTCGACCTTATGGCATCGAAGATTGGGTCATGCCAATATGCGACTTCTTCAATCGCTATCATCCAAATATCTAGTAAGAGATCTACCTAAGTTAAAATATGAACATCACTTTTGTGATGCTTGTAATGTAGTAAAACAAGTCCATTCTAGTCACAAAGCTAAAAACATGGTGTCTACAACTAAGTGTCTAGAATTACTACACATGGATTTATTTGGTCCATCCGCTATCCAAAGTTATGGAGGCAACTACTACACTTTGGTCATAGTGGATGATTACTCTAGGTACACATGGACTAAATTTTTAAAGAACAAAACTGAAACGTTTAATTACTTTGAAATATTGAGCAAGAAAATCCAAAGACAAATAAGAAGTCCTATAGTATCTATTAGAACGGATCACGGTAGGGAATTCGATAATGAAATGCAATTTGGAGCCTTTTGTGACGCTAATGGTATAACTCACAACTTCTCGGCTCCTCGCACTCCACAATCGAATGGGCTAGTTGAAAGAAAGAATAGAACCCTACAAGAAATGAGTCGCACAATGCTAAATGAGCAATCCATACCTCAAAAGTTTTGGTGCAATGCCGTTGATACTACAACGTACATACTTAATCGAGTCTTAATTAGACCAATTTTAGGTAAAACTCCATACGAGTTACTTCGAGGCCAAAAGCCTACATTAGATAACTTTAGAGTCTTTGGTAGCAAATGTTTTCTTCTCAACACAAAAGATTACCTTACAAAATTTGATCCTAAATCAACCGAATGTATCTTTTTAGGTTACTCTCCTAATAGCAAAGCTTACGTCATATTAAATAAAGAAACAATGAAAGTATAAGAGTCTTTTTTTGGGTAAAAGGGCCTTAAAACCCCGGTAAATATATCCAAAAATCAATGAAGTACAATTAACATGAGCGTACACCCCATGTCCTTTGCCCGTTACATAGGCGATATGACTCAACCTAGATAACAAAGCTACCTACATCTGCTAAACGCAGAATGACCACCGCTGCTAACCACAACAAACTACCAAATTACATTTAAATTACAATAAACATTACAATCTAAATGTAAAAACAACCAGGTTCAAAAGAACCACTTCCATAGTGAGCACCCTGTCTTCAATGTCTTCATTGCTTGACCCGCGAGTGACACCAACTTCCAGCTGCAACCGCAGCAAAACACGTCAAGAGTTGTATCTCCAATCAACTGACACCCCCTAGAGCATTTACCCCCCCCCCCCCCCCCGGGGCAAAAGGTCCAGAGTCTTCAGCAAGGCTGAAAAACAGCCATTCCAACGACCAAAATAGCCTGAATCATGATGCATACGAATGAAAAACAAGCCATCAAAGTCGCACTACCACCATCACGACTGAATTCAACACCAATGATACCAAATTCAGCCAAGAAAAATCACCAGTGTAAGAACATCCAACACTGATCAGGAGTAACCAGCGACCAAAAAATGGGCATCCACGCAGAATCAACCATATGCCGGCAAACCCTTATGAACACTCATCTCAGTTCGCACCACCCGTAACCACGATCAAAGCTACCCCACCAGCAATCACGACCAGCAGCAGTAACCCTAATCCACCAACACAACTAGGCACACGAAAACTAATAGCAGCAACCACCACTACTATCTTCCTCAAAACCTAGCTGCGACCAACCAGCCACTCAGTAAACGAAACCCTAGTATTCAAAACCCTAGAAGCTCCACTAACATGAGTCGCATCACAAAGCTGGACCAAGAAACCCTAATCGGATTTAACCCAACCCAGCGAAAAACCAGCAAAACAAGAAACGATAACCCTAGCATCAGAAACCCTAGCAGTAATCCCTTCTTGAATCGCATAACACATCCATGAGCGGCTGAAGAGAATTGTAAGAATACAAGACCAACAACACAAACGCACTCATGGAACAGCCTAGATCGACCCCATGAACGATCACCCCGAACCCAAGAAAAGCCGCACCCAGATGAATCTTAAAACCCTAAACGGATCTAAGAGTCATCAATCTCTCTATTACTGACTTCAAATCAAAATCAGCAAGCTTTTAATAACCATGTAAACTGTAAGAATAAACCAGCACAAGGTCGAATCCAAAATGGATACCAAACCCTTTACAAACAGGTTAATTAAAAACGCAAAAACCTAACCGGTAATATACAAACCCAACTCGGATTATGTATAAGATTTACATGATATTAGGTAGGAAGAATTAAACCCTAGATTAGGAATCATGGAAATCAAATGCTAGAGAGAAAAATCGCCCCTCCCCATGGGGAGAGAAGGGCCGGCTTCAGCGCCTAGCTTTTTCACTTATGAAAGTAGAAGAGTCATTAAATGTAAAATTTGATGAGAGTCCACCCAAACCCACTCCACCTCTTGTTGATGACGAGGTTGTAGAAAGTGAAGCCATTATAATAAAGAAAAAGATAAATGAAGAAGAAGAAGACCCTTCAAATAATGAACTCATAAATATTAAAGAGTCCAAAGATCACCCTGTAGATAAGGTCATAGGAAAGTTAAACGAAAGAACCTTAAGGTCTCAAGTCCAAAACCAAAGTAGCCTATTTTTTTTTGTTTCAACCATAGAACCTAAAAATACACAAAAAGCCATAAAAGATGAAAGTTGGGTAATGGCCATGCAAGAAGAGTTAAATTAATTTGTTTCTAATGATGTTTGGGCAGTTGTCCCTCCACCTAGTAATCAAACCATAATAGGAACCAAATGGGTTTATAAAAACAAGTTAGATGCAAACGGTATAGTGTCTAGAAACAAAACTAGACTCGTTGCCCAAGGAAAGAAGGAATAGACTTTGATGAGACCTAGGCCCCTGTGGCTAAATTAGAGTCTATAAGAATACTTCTTGCTTATGCTTGTGCTAATGATCTTAAGCTTTATCAAATGGATGTCAAAAGCGCTTTTCTAAATGGTTTTATTAATGAAGAAGTATATGTAGCTCAACCTCCGGGCTTCATCGATTTTGAAAAACCTAAACATGTGTATAAGTTAAAGAAAGCCCTTTATGGTCTTAAACAAGCTCCAAAAGCTTGGTATGATAGACTCAAGTCATTTTTAATCAAACACAACTACACCATGGGATTAGTTGATAACACACTTTTTACTAAGAAAAGAGAGTCACATATAATCATCGTTCAAATATATGTAGATGATATTATATTCGGATCTACTTGTCAAGACATGTGTGATGATTTCTCTAAAATCATGCATGACGAGTTCGAGATGAGTATGATGGGAGAACTTAGTTTCTTTCTTGGTCTACAAATCAAACAAGTAGAAGATGGTATCTTCTTTAATCAATCTAAATACATTAAGGAAATGTTAAAGAAATTCGGTTTAGAAGAGTCAAAACCAATTAGGACACCAATGTCATCCGACACTAAACTCACAAAAGATGAAGACGGCGAATCCGTTGATAACACAAAATATCGTGGCATGATTGGTAGTCTTCTCTACCTCACGGCTAGTAGGCCGGATATCATGTTTAGTGTTTGTCTATGTGCTAGGTTTCAAGAAGATCCTAAAACATCACATCTAGAAGCCGTCAAAAGGATATTTAGATATATTAAGGGTACAACTCAATTAGGATTATGGTATCCTAAGGGTACGGGAATAGAAACTATTGTATATGCAGATTCTGACCATGCAAGTGATTATGTTGACCGAAAAAGTACAAGTGGGTATGTACTTTTATGGGATGTTGCTTAACATCTTGGTTCTCAAAGAAACAAACGGCATTAGCAATATCAACAACCGAAGCCGAATATGTCTCTGCTGGCAAAGCATGCCAACAAGCACTATGGATGAAACAAGCCTTAGTTGACTACAACATTCATCTAAGTGACATAGCCATTCTATGTGACAACAAAGGTGCCATCGATTTAAGCAAGAATCCGGTATTAAATTCTCGCACAAAGCATATAGAGATTCGTCATCACTTCTTAAGAGACAATGTTCAAAAGGGGAACATCTCTATTGAGAAAGTAGCGTCTTTTTTTTTGGATAAAAGGGTTAATTCACCCCGGTAAAATATATTACGCCAAAAACATTGAAATACAAAGGATGAGGGTGAGTCCCTCATCTCAGTCCCTTAGGACACTTACAGACCACACTTATAACTACACATCAGACTACAACGATAATAAGAATAAAAATAAATGCACTTCAAGTAGAAATACTTGAATCTTCAAGCCACCATAGTAGTCCAAACTTCCAGCGTCGTCCAAATATATAATATCATGGTCCTCAAATTGAAGTACAGTTCACAAGTTTCACACAACGGTTGGTAGGGACTCTAAAACCACGGATAGGGCAGCAAGCTCAAAACTCGCTCCAAAGGTGTATGTTGAGATGGAAAACTGAACACCAATAAGAATAACCAACAAATACGTATAAAACCAACGCACATCCACTATAGAACATCAAACCAACTTCCATGCGATTCAGGAAAGCACCCATATCATAAAAGTGCAAATGACCATCCCACACTCATGGATCATAAAACTTGAATACAGTTCACAAATATCACACAACAGTTGGTGAGAGACTCTAAAACCACGGATAGAGCAGCAAGCAAAAAACTCGCTCCAAAAGTGTATGTTTAGATGCAAATCCAAAATCAAGAAGACTAACCAAAGAATAAGAGAAAGCCAACGCACTTCCACAATGGCAACATCAATCCAGCATCACAACTTCCATAGTAGCAGCTTCTATCCATCAACTCATGGCGATCATACTATTATCAAAATCCAGCTCAATGGACAAGAACACCACTCACCATACAAAAATACAAACAACTAGGATTTACCAACCCTAACTTACACAATCGATCACAAGACCAGCAATAAATGAAACCCTAGTAAAGGGATTCGCTTTCTTCAAAGAACAGCCAATCAGCACCAACTCTTGTTATTGAAACACGAATTAGGGTTTTTGAATAAGTTACCCACAAACTTAACTTACAATCTCTCTATAACCCACTTACACAACTGAAAATCAGATATAGAACATCAAGATCTCTTGATCACAAACCAGCGCGGAAAACATAATACGAAACCCATAAGGGTTCCATTACGAAGTAGCATCCAAGCGCACCACCAACCAGAATTAATCCAAGCCCAACCGGCAAATCGTTAAAACCCTAAAAAGGGTTTCGAACATTGAAAATTCGTACCAATAGAAAAACCCTAAATACGAATAACCACCAATTATCGGTTTAGGATTAAAAAGCATAACCCTAAACGAATTTCCAATAAAGAAAACCGAATAGGGATTTAGGGTTTTATCAATGGGCGATTAAAGGATAGATCAAAAGAAAACTGACTCCCCAACCCTCACAAATCCGATCAACACGTAAAATCAGTTAATCCTAGTGAAGGATTAAAAGAAAACCGTATTAGATTGGCAGAATTATGGCCGGAAATTATGAGAAAGTAGCGTCCGAAGACAACATAGCCGACGTCCTCACCAAACCGTTAAAGCGGGAACAATTCAACCTACTTCGTCTTGGTCTTGGTCTCATGGAACAATCGTCGTAATTTAATTCTTAACACTACAAGGTATGTGAACACTAGCCTTCTTCTTTCTGAGTCTGGGATCTCTATTTCACGCACAACTCACAAGCAATACGGGAATTTTCAAAACCCAAGATAAGTTTTTTCACTTATAACTCATAGTTTTCTCTTCTTTTTCTTTCAAAATAAGTACAAGTTGCAAACACGTAATTACATACACATCTTCTTTATAAAGAATAAATGCTTTTTCGCACATAGAAACCTCTTTTCAAAATGTTTTCCAAAATGATACCTCTTCCCGTATCAATTTCACAAAAGCAATTTCTCACATCTAGGACAAATCGCTTTTTCGATATTAATACAAAGTAAAAACCCGTTTTCATTGCATCTCATGTATTTTGAATGCTAAAGAGGACACATAACTAATATGTGTTTTCGGGTACATTCATTTAAGCAACAATGAATTAGGAGCACTCGGTTTATCTCACATAATAGTATGTTTTTTCATTTCTAGTTTATTTTTCTTTTCTTTTTAGGAGTCGAGATAACCGCAACTCCAAATAGTTTGCATATAGCACACACTAGGCACAAATGTTTCCAAAAGGAAAATTTTGAGCTGCCTGAATCACCAGTACCACGGACCCCAGCCTTAATGCTGGACGGATCCCTCAAAGGGAAGGATCCGTTGGATCCGTGAGACAGAAGCTATTTTTTAACTTCTATTTTTCTCACTTTATTTTGGAGTATGTGATTTAATGCTTGTTCTCTCATGATCACATTCCTTAAATTCATGTCTAACCATTAGATTTTAATCCATATTTTGGGTCAAGCATTCATTGCAATGCATAATTTTTTCTTCTATAAGTAGGATTCCCAACATTGCTTGCTATTCATCTTTCCTCCCAAACAAACACCACCATGTCTTCCAAAAGATCCTCCAACATAGATGAATCACCAAATGCAAACAATCCATTTCAAGAAATCCAAACTTTTGTCCTCCCGCCTTCCAAAATACCACAATCAAAATCTTGGATATCCGCACGGATTAACATCCGGCCTTGTTGCTTAGCAAAACCATCATCGAATGGCTCATCGCCAACCACTTACTCACAACAAGATGCTTCCATTATAGCACCTCCTTCATCACCAACAAGTACACCAACTTCATCATCCATCAACTCACCACCTAAAATCACTCTTTTGGAACTCCTTAAGACTCCAACAAGATCTCAACAACCAAAACAAAAAGAAATAGCCTTTTTGACACCTCCCACTTCTCCAAACACAATTTTCAAAGATCTTGAAACCTCACCACCCTTAGCTCCTATTGAGCTACAAGAACATCTAGGTGTTAGTGGTGCTTCACCTACTGACTCGTCTCATGTTAACACCTATCGTGATTCTGGTCCTCTTGAGGGAAATATGGGTTCGTTTGTTCATACAAGCGAGCAACATGTGGATCATGAGTCCTTATTCTGGGAAGCTGATGGTAAAGTTACTAATTTCTATCTCAACTCTGATTTTCCATCTCTAGAGGAGGCTCGTGGTTCTGCAAATATTGGCACTCAGATTGGTAATCGTAATAAGAATGTGAATGTTGTTGTTGGGGCCTCGTTGGATGATACTTTGCCTAAAGGTGATGGAATTCGTGTGGGTAATCTAGCTGGAAAGTTAAAAGGTATTGTGACGAATGATTCTACTACTATGGAGAGCCCTATTGTTCAAACAACTGAAATTCAGCAGTCAATGACATACGTGGGAGTTGCTAGTGGTTCTCAAAAGTCGCACATTCAAGATACTCAGGCTAGTCCTGGCAAAGGTAAGTCTAACTTTCGTGAACTCAAAGTTGATAATGTTTTTAATGGTGTTGACGTGTCCATTCCTCGTAAGGTGGTAGAAAATATTAGCACTAAATTTGAGAACACCTTGTATGGATATTTCATTGGCAAGCGTATTGCATTCCCAGTGGTTGAGTACTTTGTCCGCAACAATTGGGCTAAGTATGGTCTTAAACGGATTATGATGAATGCACAAGGCTTCTTTTTCTTTAAGTTTGACTCACAGGTTGGCTTGGAGACTGTTCTAGAAGGTGGTCCGTGGATGATCAAAAACAGCCCTATTATTCTAAAGAAGTGGACCATGAGTACTAGTTTGACGAAAGAGGAATTAACCCGTATCCCGGTATGGGTTAAGCTACATGATGTTCCATTGCAGGTATTCTCTGAGGATGGTATTAGTATTATTGCAACACACATTGGTAAGCCTATTATGCTTGATTCCTATACTAGCTCTATGTGTACTGATTCTTGGGGTAGGAGTAGTTTTGCTCGGTGTTTAATTGAAATTGATTCTCATGCTCCTCTTAAGGAATCTATTACTGTGGGGGTCCCATACATGGATAGTCTTGGCTTCTCTTCTGAAACTATTAGGGTGGAATATGAATGGAAACCTCCTAGATGTGATGTTTGTTTGATATTTGGTCATTCTGTTGATACTTGTCCTAAGAAAGTTGTGACTGCACCGGTTGTGGAGGAAAACCAGGATGGATTTCAAGTTGTTGGGAAAAAGGGTAAAGCTAAAAAGAATGCTAGGGATAATAGAACCGGTACTGTATTTAATGGGGTCCCTGTTGGTAAAAATATGCAGTATAGGCCTAAATCTGTCTCCACCCCTTCTACTAGCAAACCTGTTCAAGGAAGTGCTAGTACTAGTGCGGATCAGCCCACTAATCCAAAAGTGACTACATCTAACCCGGTAGGTCCATCTAATTCACATAATATTTCTCCTACTGTTAAAGATGTTGAGGTGAATAAGGATAACCAATCTGCTCCTAAAGTTATTTATAGTACTAACTATCCTACACCTAAAACAAGTAACCCAAATTTAGGTGCTAATGTGACTACATCTAACCCGTTTGGTTCTTTGGCTACTGATGACGATGTTGATGATATTAATGAATTAGATGAGGATGATGTGGTTGAGAATGTTTATGATGAAACTGGTAATTTGTTTGACAAATCAGGGGCAAGCACTCCTGTTCTGAATGTCCCTAATGTTTAGTATCGCCTCTTGGAATATAAGGGGTTTGAACCATTCCCCTAAACAAAAAGAGGTTAAACAGGTGGTAAATGATATTAATCTTAGTGTATGTGCTATATTGGAATCTCATGTTGATGCATCGGTGGTATATGATACATGTCGTAAAGTTTGTCGTCGGTGGAAGTGGACGTCAAATGGTAGTCTGTGTGATAAGGGATCCCGTATTATTCTTGGTTGGAATGAGGATATTGTTGATGTTATGATTATGTCCCAAACTAACCAGGTTATGCATGTTCAGGTTAATACTCGGGCGGACAGCAAAACTTTTTTCTGTTCTTTTGTATATGCAGATAATTATTATGTTCATAGGCGTGCCCTTTGGTCCAATCTTGTTTGCCATTCTGGATTTATGCGTACTAGGCCTTGGGTTTTGTTGGGAGATTTTAATGCGGCTCTTAAGTTGGAGGAACATTCATGTGGTAGTTATGCTCCTGACATTGCTATGCGGGAATTCAAAGATTGTGTTCAGAAAATGGAGGTTGAGGATATTAATAGTACTGGTCTTCACTTGGAATCAGAAACCAAGAGGCTCTTTTGGTACATTAAAGAAAATTGATCGGGTGATGGGCAATCTGAAGTTTGCTGACTTGTTTCCAGGTTCGTTTGCCATATTTCAACCTTATCGTATTTCAGATCATTCTCCGTGTGTTCTGCGTATTCCCCAGGTAACTAAGCCAAAGCCTAAACCTTTCAAATTCTCTAACTTCTTGGTTCATAAAGATGGGTTTCTTGATACGGTTACTGCGGGATGGAATGTTAATGTTCATGGTTGTGCTATGTATCGTGTGGTTCAACGCTTAAAGGGGCTGAAACCTCCTTTCCGTAAGCTTTTGCACAGTCAAGGTAATCTGCATGAGAGGGTGGTTATGATTCGGAAGGAGTTAGATGAGGTCCAAAAGGCTATTGATGTAGATCCGTCTAATTCAGACCTACGTGATGATCATGCTCACTATCTTCTTGCTTATAAGGAGGCTACGTTAGATGAAGAACGGTTTTTAAAGCAGAAATCTAAAGTTCAATGGCTTCATGCAGGTGATTCTAATACGGCTTACTTTCATAATATTGTTAAAAGCAAATGTGCCCGTAACCGAATTGAATTGGTTAGAGATGCAAACAATGTCTTGTTTGAGGGTCATCAGGTTGCAGGTGCTTTTGTTGCTCATTATGAACAGTTTCTTGGTATAGAAGGCAATTGTAGTCCATTTGATGAGTACGGTATATTTTCTAATGTTCTTTCACACCAATTGGCTAATTCGATCATTCGTCATGTCACGGATGCGGAGATAAAGGAGGCTATATTTTCTATGGGGGATGATAGCTCCTGGTCCTGATGGTTACACGGCTGCTTTCTTTAAGAAAGCATGGGATATTGTGGGTGTTGAGGTTATATCTGCTGTTCGGGATTTCTTCATGAATGGTAAGCTTCTTAAGGAGATTAATCATACCATTATATCGTTGATCCCTAAAGTGTCTACCCCGTCTAAGATTAATGACTATAGGCCTATTTCTTGCTGTAATGTCATGTATAAGTGCATTAGCAAAATCCTTGCTAATCGTATTAAAGAAGGCCTTGGTCAGTTGGTTAGTATTAATCAATCTGCCTTTGTTCCTGGTCGTCGTATATCTGATAATATATTACTTACCCAAGAGCTTATGCGGAATTATCATAGAGGGAGAGGTCCTCCTAGATGTGCGTTTAAGGTTGATATTCAGAAGGCATATGATACGGTTGATTGGGCTTTTCTTAAAGCTATTCTGATTGGGTTTGGTTTTCACACAAAAATGGTTGACTGGATCATGGTATGTATCTCATCTACATCTTATTCTATATGTATTAATGGGGATCTTCATGGCTGGTTTAAAGGTAAGCGGGGTCTTCGACAAGGTGACCCGTTATCTCCCTATTTGTTTACCCTGGCTATGGAAGTTTTAACTCTTATATTGCAGACAAAGGTTTCTAATGCAGTGAATTTTCAGTTTCATCATTTGTGTGAACAACAGAGAATTATTAACCTTTGTTTTGCAGATGACCTCTTCTTGTTCGCTAGAGGCCATCAGGATTCTGTTAATGTCATTATGCAGGCTTTGGAGGATTTCAAAAACTTTTCGGGTCTTGTCCCAAGTATCCCTAAAAGTACAGCTTTCTTTTGTAATGTGCCTAATGCTATTAAAGCTGCTATTCTCCAGTCTATGCCGTTTGCAGAAGGTACTCTCCCTGTAAGGTATCTTGGGGTTCCCCTTATATCTTCGAGACTTCTTTATAGGGACTGTAAGGTGCTTGTTGAAAAGTTGGAAGGTCGTGTGAATGATTGGCGTAATAAGTTCTTATCTATTGCGGGTAGGCTTCAGTTGGTAAGGTCTGTTTTGTCATCGATGCATCTGTATTGGGCTTCAGTCTTTATTCTTCCTACTCGTATTATACATGAGTTAGAGCAGCTTATGAGGGGTTTCCTTTGGTGTCAAGGAGAAATGAAAAAGGGAAAGGCTAAGGTTGCTTGGGAATCTATTTGTAAGCCAAAGAAAGAAGGTGGTCTTGGTATTCGACGTTTGGAGGATTTTAACATTGCCCTCATGACTACACACATTTGGAGTATTTTGACACATAAAGAGTCGTTATGGGTTCAATGGATTCATTCTTATAAACTTCGTGGGAGAAGCTTTTGGGATGTCCCATGTTTGGGGGATGTTAGTTGGGGATGGCGCAAGCTTCTTGCGATTCGTCCAAAGATTCGCTCATTTATCTGGCATAAGGTCAATAATGGAAAGGACACATCAGTTTGGTTTGATAGGTGGTGTGTGTTAAGCCCAATTCGTGATTTGGTTACTGCTAGAGATATTGCCCGGGCAGGTTTTCATTTATCTGATTCGGTTTGTGATCTGATTGCTAATGGTGCCTGGAGATGGCCGGTGGACTGGTTATCTCGTTTTCCTTTGTTAGCTGCAATCCCGGTCCCTATTCTTAATGATATTGTCGATGAATTATTATGGCGCAAGTTGGATGGTAATTTTAGTGGTTTTTCAGTTTCGGGTGCATGGGATTCTCTGCGTCTTAGGGCTGATGTGGTTGCTTGGTGTAATGTTCCTTGGTTCTCTCATTGTATCCCGAGGCATGCTATACACTTATGGCTCGCTATTAAGCAGAAGCTGAAGACTCAAGATAGGATGCGACAATGGGATGTTGGTCCTAATGTTGACTTAGACTCGCTTAGATGCCCGCTTTGTGAGTTGGTTACGGATTCTCACTCCCACTTATTTTTTGAGTGTCAGTTTTCTATGCAGGTTTGGTTTCAGGTCCGGGTTTTATCTGGCATGGATGCGATCCCGCCTTCCTTGGAGAGTATTGTTACTGTTCTTATTTCTTTATCTGGAGGGCGGTCAGTGGGTAGCATCATTTCTCGGTTACTCCTTGCGGCTACTACATATTTTGTCTGGATGGAGCGCAATGCTCGGATTTTCAAGCGTAAGAAGTCTACTGTTGCGGAAGTGGTTAGCATCATTGTCTCTACTATTCGGTTGAAGCTGGTTACTTTCAAGTTCAAGAAGCTAACCTCGAGGTCTCGTTTGATACTTGATAAATGGAAGATTCCAAGTATTTGTATTTCTCACGAAGGGAGTGCCGGGTAAGGGTTGTACTCTTTTTCCCTACTCCAAGGTTTTTCCCTTTGGGTTTTTCTTGGAAAGGGTTTTTAAGGAGGCAAACTTCCTGGGTTAACTTGCTCCCTTTGTGGATTGGTTGGATGCGGGATGCTCGCTTACTACAAGTTTTTTTACTTGTTTATGCCTAGTTAGTTGATGTATTATAGCTAGGTCCTTTGTGTTTATGGCATGTCATAAACGCTAGTTTATCAAGCTTTCGCTTGAGGTTAATGTGGTATTTCAGCCACATTCCATTTGTACTTAACATTATTTTTTGGTTATATATTTACCGGGGTAAAACCCTTTACCCAAAAAATAAGTAAAATTATAAGGATACATGTTATTTTTGTAAAGAATTTACATATAGTCACTTAATACAAATTGGTGTAATAAATCATTTGTTGTAATTGTTTATTAGGATGGGTAAAAATAACAACCCATGGATCATATCCATAACCCATGGTATTGACCCATACCCATTTGACTAGATACATTGTATCTAATGAAATACCCATGGACCAACCCATAACCCATAACCCATGACCCATGACCCATAACCAAAAAACCCATGGGCAAAGAGGAGCGTCCCACGGATCCCTAGTTTTACACTAGACGGATCCCTTGAGGGGCGTGGGATCCGTGGAACAGTGGCAAGTTTTGCCTATAAATAGAGAGTCATTTCTTTATTTCTCTTCACCCCTCTTCTTCCTAAATCTCTCATATACTCTTACTCTCTTCTAACAAAAGATCACTTGATCTAAGAGAGTTGTTCTTCTTTCTTCTAGTGTGATTCTCATATAGGTCCTTCTCTAAGGCGAGGTCACGAGCTTACTACAAATCATCCGAGCAAGGGGTCCTTGATTTATTTGTTCCTCCACAAGATTTATGTAGCAAAGATCTTGTACTTGATATTTCACATAGTTGTTGTGTAATAGTCGTGTTGGTTTGGTCCTCCGTGTTACGGACTCGGTATTTAGCTTTGTACCAGAAAAAGGTGTAAGCAAACTTGTGTAGGCTTCTCCGCCAAGTTGAAGGAGTTTGTTGACATAGTGCTTGAACTCTCTAGTAGGTGACTCGGGGAGTGGAGTAGGGCAAGGAAGGTGTCCTTGTAGCCGAACCACTATAAATCGGTTGTGTCATTTCTTTACCTTGCTTTACTTTATTTGCATTCATTATCCTTAGATCTATACTTTATCTTCATCCATACGATTTCACACAACATCGAATCTAAAGTTTTTGAAACTAACTTAAAATCGGCAAAACTATTCAACCCCCCCTTCTAGTTTTCCACAATAGGTGTCACATGTTTGCATTCCATGTTTATTCAATATTTCAGGAGCATATTTGGACTAACTGAGGAAAATACCACGGGGTGATTGATGAACTTGTAGTCCTAAGAAGAACGTAAGTTCACCCATCATTGACATTTCAAAATTTGTTTTCATTAGTTTTGAAAAAGTGTTTGAGTAGTTTTTGTGGGTAGAACCAAAGATGATTTCATCCACATAAATCTAAACAATTAAAATGTGTGCCCTATGATATTAAATAAATAGTGTAGGATCGACCGATCCTTTGACAAAATTATGAGCAAGGAGGAAGGATGAAAACTTATCATACCACTCCCGAGGGGCTTGTTTGAGACCATAGAGAGCCTTGTTCAGTTTGTAGACACGATTAGAGAACTCTGGATCAACGAATCCTTCCGGTTGTCTAACATATACTGTCTCTTTAAGTTGACCATTTAGAAAAGCAGTTTTGACATCCATTTGGTAGATAGTGATGTTCAAGTGAGCCGCAAATGCCAGAAAAATTTGTACGGCCTCAAGTCTAGAAAACGGAGCGAATGATTTTTCAAAGTCGATACCCTCTTCCTGTCTGTAATGCTTAGCCACCAGACGTGACTTGTTTCGAATAACCGTACCTTCAGCATCTAACTTATTCTTCCAAATCCATTTTAGACCAATGACACAGACCCTTGTCGGTCTTTCAACCAATTCCCATACTTCTAAACGTTTGAACTGGTTCAACTCTTCTTGCATGGATTCAATCCAGTTGTCATGAGTCATTGCATCCTTAATGTTTTTGGGTTTGGTTTGACTGACAGTGAGTGCATAAATGCAATCTTTTCCATCAGTCTGAAGGCGTTGTCGAGTTACGACTGGTTGGTTTGGGTTGCCAATAATGTTAACAAGAGGATGGTCTTTGGTCCATCGGTGTGTGGAAGGTTGGTGTTGGTATACATTGTGCAGATTATGTGGATTCATATGGCTAGTAGAAGATTCAGCGACATCTGGATTTGCCATTTCTGTTGTGAAAGGGTTGAAAACGCATTTCCATCATAATCCGCAGGTGCATGTACATTTTGGTTAAGAAGATCATCAGCTTGGTCAGTGTCATTAGAAGCGGTTTGTTCAGCTGTTGTAGGAGATTCAATCGGGGGTGCATCAACAACAGTTGTTGTTGTTTCATGCGTAGTACGTATTGGAATGTAATCAGGTTGAGCAGCGAACACAGTTGAAACATCTGGAGCACTAATACGCGTACAACGCGCGTTCGGGGTCAAAGGAACTTCCTTTTTGTCGAGAAAGTTTTTCAACACCCTAGGCAGTGAACCTAATCGTTGTAGTGTTTTATTAGGGTAAGCCTCGGGAATTGATATCGTTCTCTAGGGGAATAGGAATGCTAGTGAGAAATTACTACGCTAAGGTTGGGGTTTAGGAAGATTATTTTTTATCTTTTTTATGTTTTTTAGAAAATTGAAATTACGAATCTCGGGGTATTGGATTTAGGGGGGTTGGTATTTCTACCGATTACTTTACTTATCTAATTATCTAAACTAAGGTGAGTGTATTCTATGTCTATTGTTGTGTGCTCTTATGATGATTAAAAATATGTTTACTTAGATTTTATTACTCCCTAGTTATCCCCTATTGATTTTTGAATTGTCACGTCCTTATTCTTATCGCGTTGTGTTTTCTAAGGTCGTAGGGTATGCGTTTATCCCTAACTCTTTGAAGCTACCTAAGGTTAATGACTACGAAATCTCTAGGATTCATAAACTTAAGAATAAGGTTATCTTTGGATATTTAGCCTACAATTCCACTAGTAACTATAAGCTAAGGTTCAACAAAGATTAATCAAGCATTTAAAATACAACGAATGACCTATCGCAATACTAGGTCAATCACAATTTAGATAAGAGACAACCAATCAATATTCAATACCTAGGTTTCATAGATCTAAGCAAACACACAAGTAAATTAGCCGAACATGGAAAACATGCAAGCATACACACAACCAAATTGAAGACATAATTGAATTAATAAAGTAAAACACTTATCTTGTTGTAAAATAAGGTATGGAACCCTAAGATACTGCCCAAGATAGCCTTGGTTCGGTTTAGGTTTTTACTCCACAAAACTACCTCCCTAAAAACTGAAAAATTCGGATTCTATATATAGTGTTACAATATGCGACGGCGTCACTCTTTAATTGTGACGCCTTCGGGTCGCCGCCATTAGGGTTTCATCTTGGCAACGTCAACTCTGTGACGGTGTCACCTTATGCTCGTGACGTCGTCGGCTTCAATCTCTTACGCCGTCTGGATCCAAATCTAGGTCGTCTGAGTTGTGACGCCCTACTCTTTTAAACCTGATGCCGTCACTTGTAAATTAGCAATTTGCTCTCTGAGTCGTCTCAAGATGTGTCGCGACGGCGTCGCAAATAAGCCGTGACGCCGTCCCCTTCATTTTCCAGCAGCTTGAGTGTCTTGATTCTTGACTTGGCCATTTTCTTCGTGTATTCGCGCCTTTTCGTCCGAATAAGTGTCATTCCAGCAATTTGCCTTCAAGAGACCTAAAAAGTGAAAAGGAACGAAATTAAGTAGTAACGGATACAAAAGTGATCAATTAAGGGCTTAAATGACCCCTCAAAAGTGTACCTTTTAAATCCTTATCAAATATCCCTACACTTGGTATTTGTTTGTCCTCAAGCAAATGTGCTTTTAGCCAATTAATTTATAAGTTAGGGGTCACAAAGCATTAGTTTAGAATGATTCACAACACATATAAGCCCCCGCAAAAGTCATAACAAGCACGGAAATTACATACTAGCACCTCACAAGTGGTGTTTGGATACTTTCATCTCTCGGGTGTATATGAAATATATCAAGTTGGAAATGGAAGATAAACACTCATTAACCGGTCCTAGTACATAGATTACCATAGGCTTGAGACTAGATCAAACCTCTATCGCTTTGGTGTAAGCACCTAGGAAAAACTTTCCAAGAGGTCTTTTAAAGGGTTGTAACGTTAGGCTTATGGTAGGGAAACAAAGGGTTTGGTGGGATAGGTGATTTAGTGGTGGCAAGTCAAAAATCTTTATGTTACAAGCATGAGAAGAATGGCATTGCTAAGCCAAGACTAGACACTCTAAACTCTAGATAACTTGAAACAAACGAACAAAAATTTAAAGATAGATGTAGGATGGTAGCCCGTATGTTTTTTTTTTCTTTTTTTTAACACTCTATTTTTTTCTTTTTCTCTTTTTTTTTTTATTTTTTTTTTATTTTTTATTTATTTATTTATTTATTATTTTTTTTTCATACACTTTTACTCCATCCTCAACGATAACATCAAAATAATAGGGATTTATAGGCACATCCCTACACTTGAGTTTTTATTACTCTAACACTAATTTGACCCGAATTGAAAAGATCAAAACACTTGGAGTACATTATTACGCAAATAA
This sequence comes from Chrysanthemum seticuspe, assembly GCA_019973895.1. Classification (NCBI taxonomy): domain Eukaryota; kingdom Viridiplantae; phylum Streptophyta; class Magnoliopsida; order Asterales; family Asteraceae; genus Chrysanthemum; species Chrysanthemum seticuspe. Next base: position 56,760,155 of record BPTQ01000003.1, read on the forward strand.
AAGGAATTTGAATTTAACGTTCCCTTCCCGTCATTTCATAAAATTTAACTTTTCCCATGAGACCCAATCGTCCCAAACCTGTGTACAAAGGATATGACTCGACTTAGCAAGTTATGCACGCAACTAGATAATTGAACTAAGGGTTTAGTATGATAACAATAATGCACTAAAAGTGAGTGCATACAAGGTAGGCTAAGGCGATTTGGGTGTACATTTGGGGGTGGATTGTAAACAATGCTCTTCATTGATATTCTGGAAAACCGAAACATCACGAGAACCGCGAAAAGGATAGGCTCTGAGGGGTTAACTAGGGGTATCGTGTACTAAAGATGAGTACAACGCAAGGGTGTGGGGGAATTACTCAACCGATGTGGAAGCAGTAATTATATGACGGGTATCAAACAAGGGTTATCCTAATGCCTCTTATCATTTAGTTATTCCTAACTACACAAGTGTAGTCTAACTAGCGATCTCGGAATGCATCACAAAACAAGTTCTAGAATTTATTATACTACCGGTACACACTCGAAGCATTAAAGTGGAATGCTTTAATTCCTACAAATCTAAGGGCGATCCTCACATTTTGGGTGGAATTTAAGTGGTAAAGGGTTTTTGTGCTAGTCATATAACTTCCTATCCATGAGACGCTTTATTAAGACTAATGGCCCACTTCTACATGTCATGAAAAATTTTAAATTTGGTGCCAAAATTACCCTAACCGATATTTCTCATGGTTTATTACACAAATGAAATTGAACAAGGCAAATAATCAAGGATAATCATAGTTTCAAAGTAAACGTTTTATTTTCCCTCCCTACACTTAAACTGAACATTGTCCCCAATGTTCCCCGAAAGTATCAAAGTTATGATAATGGAAGGTAATTCAAAACGAAAGAAACTAATACTCCCCTGATTAGCTTGGTAGGATCCGTGTGAAGTAGTGGTTAAATCTTTCTTCAAGAAGAGTGTTTGCGTGAAAAGCTCCTTCCAATCTTATGTATCTTCTTCTTGATAAATTAAACCTGCACACTTGAAGAAAACAAACGAAACCTTCGCGTAAAATTGGCGGTAACAATATATATATGACTCTACTAAACTAGGATATAATGCTTGTGGAATGCATGTTTACTGATTTTCTGGAAAATTAAGACCTGGAAAATTCCAAAAATTTATAAGGGGCTCAAAAAACGAGAAAAGTTAGTAAGCAGTTTCTACTCCTCCTGACGTCGTCAGGTTGCGACCCTGACGCCGTCAGGTTATTCTGACAGAAACTGGTCTGCGACTTTCTGGAAAATTTATATCTTTAGAATCTGGAAAAATTTCCTGCAAAACATCCATTATGACTCGCTACAAGCATTTGACTCACACATATATATCTTTTCAATAATCGTAATTCTCATGTTCACGTTCTTTTAAAAACGTGTGTAATCTTCCCTACACTTATCCCTTTTGTAAAATACCTTTATATGTAATTAAGACGAGGTTAAAGACTAAATAAAGCATTTTCAAAAATTCAAACATGAGAACATACAATAATGAAAAGATATATGACACACAAATAAAAATGAAAAATAAATACACATGGGTTGCCTCCCAAGAAGCGCTTGTTTTTGTTCGAGTCACGAGCTTGACTCTACCCTTATTTAACGGATAAAGGGGAAGTTTTTCCTACACTTAAGCTTAAGTGCAGGTGATAGTAGCGATACACACCCTTAGGGTGGAAATTTGCTACGTGAGGAGAGGGTGATGGGTTATTTATATGCTCAAAGGAGTGTGCTCCATTCATTCTAACCTTACCTAATTTTATGGGTGTAGCGGGTGAATCAAGTTTATCTCCTAGAAATGGATCATCTTCTATCAACTTCAAGAGATTCTTAGTCAAGGATCCATCTTAACCTAATAAACCTGGTTTAAACCCATAATGTTTTTTGTTATCAACCATGAATGGGTGATGTAAGTGTGTAAGGTCATGGGTCACTCCTATATTAGCTTCCACTCTACATGGCCTAGAGTCCACTACCTTTATCAAACAACTACCCGGACTATTTATTTTGATGGGTGGATTGGGGCCTAATTCAATTCCTAGATTCACATCTAAAGACGGAAAATTGAGTAAGGTTTTTGGTTGAGGCTTCGGTTCATCAAAATTAGGAACTTCCCTAGGACTAAGAGAGAGGTCATGACAACAAGCATTTAAACCTACATTCTCTAGTGGTGTTTGGTCTAAAGGTTCTATATCAATCGGGTTCCTATAGTCTCTTCTACTTCTTTCGGGTAAGTTATAGGCGATGTGTGTTCCTCAAGTGATGGTAGGGCTTGTGGGCTTGGAGTTTCCACCTCATTCTCCATTATATCTATGTCTCCTAAATGTTCATCGTGTGTTTTAGTATGATCTAACCCAAATACACTCTTAAGTATCTCAAATCCTTCTTTAGCCATTTCAAATTCTTGGTCCGATTCATAAGAATCATTCTAAAAAATTTGATCACTATGTTCTATTTGCCTAAAGGATTCCTCACGCGTGTCATATGTTTTGAAATCTATCCCACACGTGCAACTAGGTATTTCAACTCTAACCATCTCAAAATCTTGTTCGGGTTTAGGTTCCATGTTCTTAAAAACTAGGTCTTTTTGATCATGGTGCCTAAGATCATTCAACTGATGGTTTGTGCTTAGGAGGCTTTTCTCAAAATATTTCCAGTTGGTCTCACTAAAAGGAGTTGATTCTAACAATGATCGTTGAAATTATTAAAAACCCTAAACTCGACATTCTCTCTGGCGATTTGAATGAATACCGAATCCCTTACTACCTAAAAATTAACGATTAACAAAGCTCTTTAATCTTAATCCTTTGCTCTTGTCTGTAATCGATTAGGTTTCTAGGGTTTGATGTTGCTCGTTATTTTTGTAGGGTTTCGTCTATTCTGGTTTTCACTCTTGATTTGTTACGCTATGGTGGATGTTGGTTAGTGCTGTTATTTAGTTCGTTTAATGCATGCCTAAACTTTGTTTAGGACCTCGTATTATTGAAGATTGGACGTTTGATTCTTCGTGTTTTCTGGTTACTTTGTTTCTTAGCGATTAGGGTTTTCTTTTCTGTTTTTTGTTTGTCGACTGTATTATGGAAGGTATGGGTGATGGTAAGGTGGATGTAGAGGCTTTTAAAGCTCGTATGCAGCGATTCAAGGACCAAGAATCTGGTACTCAGGTTGCGTCTCAACCTAAACTTGCTGCACGTGTCTTGAGAAACCCTAGCGACTTGGATAGTTTGGACATTAATGATCATTATTCTATTGATGTTACTGGATTGGGACCTAACCCTAAACTTAAGGAGGTAACGGATTCTGTTGTGATTGGAGCTAATAAGATTACGGATGCATCCTTCGGTACAAGCGCGTTCCAGCATAAGGATTCATACCTCTCGGGTAAGGGTGGTTTGTTTAGCATAATTCTGGAATTCTGGGTAATACTACGTCTCTTAATGATGATGTATTTGGGGACGCTGGTCCTACTGGTGTTGTGACTATGGTTAATGCTATGGATGACCCCGTTGGTAGTATGAGTACTTTAAATGTGCATGAATATCCAACCCTTAGTGATGCTACTCGTACTAACATTCCAAGTGGTTATAATACTGGTCATGGCGTTGAGGACGCCACTAGGGGTGCTAACTTACCTAGTGGTGATGGTATTGGTGTTTCATCTAAAGCAGGACGGGTACATGTTTCTGCTGGGGGTAATCAAGATGATAAACTTAAAGGTATAGTCACGCATGCTACTAAGGAGAGCCCTATCGTTCAATCGGCTGAAGTGCACCCTTCAACTTATGTTGGAGCTGCTAGTGGATCTAATCAGGTTCACCCCCAAGGTACTCCTTCTACTCCTGCAAAAGGTAAGTCTAACTTTCGTGCACTTAAAGTTGATAATATGTTTAATGGTGTTGACGTGTCCATTCCCCTTAAGGTGGTACAAAATATTAGCTCTAAATTTGATAACACCTTGTATGGATACTTCATTGGTAAGCGTATTGCATTTCCTGTAGTTGAGTATTTTGCACGTAACAACTGGGCTAAGTATGGTTTAAAACGGATCATGATGAATGCAAAAGGCTTCTTTTTCTTTAAGTTTGACTCTCAGGTTGGTTTGGAGGCTGTTCTTGAAGGAGGTCCGTGGATGATTAAGAATAGTCCTATTATTCTTAAAAAGTGGAACATGAGTACTAGTTTGACGAAAGAGGAGTTAACCCGCATTCCGGTATGGGTTAAACTTCATGATGTTCCGTTGCAGGTATTTTCTGAAGATGGCATTAGTATTATTGCAACACATATTGGTACGCCTATCATGCTTGATTCTTATACTAGCTCTATGTGTGTTGAATCTTGGGGTAGGAGTAGTTTTGCCCGTTGCTTAATTGAAATTGACTCTCATATTCCCCTTAAGGAATCTATTACTATTGGGGTACCATATTTGGATCTACCTGGGTTTTCTTCTGAAACTATTAGGGTGGAATATGAGTGGAAACCTCCTAGGTGCGATGTTTGTTTGATTTTTGGACACTCTGTTGATTCTTGTCTTAAGAAAAATGTGACTGAACCGGTTGCGGAGGATAGGAATGATGGGTTTCAACTTGTTGGGAAAAAGGGTAAAGCTAAGAGGAATGCTAAGGAAAATAAAAGTGGTAATGTGTTTAATGGGGTTCCAGTTGGTAAAAATATGCAGTATAGACCCAAAGCTGTTAATACTCCTTCTATTAGCAAACCTCCTCAAGGAGTTGCTAGTACTAGTAAGGGTCTTTCACCCAATCTGGTAGGTACTTTTGTTTCACCTAATAACTCTACATCTAATGACCCTACTGATGTGTCTAATAGGGGTAGTCGACCTGCTCATGTTTCATTTACGGTAAGTAATCCAATTCTGGCTCCTAATATATCTACATCTAACCCATTTGGTTCTTTGGCTACTAATGATGATGTTGATGAGAATAATGGTTTGGCGGATGATGATGAGGTTGAAAATATTTATGATGAATCTGGTAATTTGTTTGACAAATCGGGGGCAAGCACTCCTGTTCTGAATGTCCCTGATGTTTAGTATCGCCTCTTGGAACATAAGGGGTTTAAACCGGTGGTTAATGATGATAATCTTAGTGTATGTGCTATCTTGGAATCTCATGTTGATGCATCGGTTGTGTATGATACATGTCGTAATGTGTGTCGTCGATGGAAGTGGACGTCAAATGGTAGTCTATGTGATAAGGGGTCCCGTATTATTCTTGGTTGGAATGATGATATTGTTGATGTTATGATTATGTCTCAAACTAACCAGGTTATGCATGTTCAGGTTAATACTCGGGCGGACAGCAAAACTTTTTTCTGTTCTTTTGTATATGCAGATAATTATTATGTTCATCGGCGTGCCCTTTGGTCCAATCTTGTTTGCCATGCTGGATTTATGCATACTAGGCCTTGGGTTTTGTTGGGAGATTTTAATGCGGCACTCAAATTGGAGGATCATTCATGTGGTAGTTATGCTCCTGATATTGCTATGCGTGAATTCAAAGATTGTGTTCAGAAAATGGAGGTTGAGGATATTAATTGTACTGGTCTTCACTTTACTTGGAATCAGAAACCAAGTGGCTCTTTTGGTACATTGAAGAAAATTGATCGGGTGATGGGCAATCTGAAGTTTACTAACTTGTTTCCAGGTTCGTTTGCTATATTTCAACCTTATCGTATTTCTGATCATTCTCCGTGTGTTCTGCGTATTCCCCAGGTAACTAAGCCTAAGCCTAAACCGTTCAAATTCTCTAACTTCTTGGTTCATAAAGATGGGTTTAGCGATACGGTTACTGCGGGATGGAATCTTAATGTTCATGGTTGTGCTATGTATCGTGTGGTTCAACGCTTGAAGGGGCTGAAATCTCCTTTTCGTAAGCTTTTGCACAGTCAAGGTAATCTTCATGAGCGGGTGGTTAGGATTCGGAAAGAATTAGATGAGATCCAAAAAGCTATTGATACAGATCCATCTAATTCAGAATTACGGGAGGAACATGCTCATTATCTTCTTGCTTATAAGGAGGCTACGTTAGATGAAGAACGGTTTTTAAAGCAGAAATCTAAAGTTCAATGGCTTCATGCAGGTGATTCTAATACGACCTATTTTCATAATATTGTTAAAATCAAATGTGCCCGTAATCGAATTGAATTGGTTAGAGATGCAAACAATGTCTTGTACGAGGGAAATCAGGTTGCAGGTGCTTTTGTTGCTCATTATGAACAGTTTCTTGGTATGGAAGGAAATTGTACTATCTTTGATGATTATGGTATATTCTCTAATGTTCTTCCTCATCAAGTGGCTGGCTCGATGGTTCGTCATGTTACGGATGCGGAGATTAAGGATGCTATATTTTCTATGGGGGATGATAAAGCTCCTGGTCCCGATGGTTACACGGCTGCTTTTTTTAAGAAAGCATGGGATATTGTGGGTGCTGAGGTAAGGACTGTTGTTCGTGATTTTTTCATTAATGGTAAGCTTCTCAAGGAGATTAATCATACCATTATATCTTTGATTCCTAAAGTGTCTACCCCGTCTAAGATTAATGATTATAGGCCTATTTCTTGCTGTAATGTCATGTATAAATGCATTAGTAAAATCCTTGCTAATCGTATTAAAGAAGGCCTTGGTCAGTTGGTTAGTATTAATCAATCTGCATTTGTTCCTGGTCGTCGTATATATGATAATATATTACTTACCCAAGAGCTTATGCGGAATTATCATAGAGGTAGAGGTCCTCCTAGATGTTCTTTTAAGGTTGATATTCAGAAGGCATATGATACGGTTGATTGGAATTTTCTTAGGGCTATTCTGATTGGTTTTGGTTTTCACTCCAAAATGGTTGATTGGATCATGGTATGTACCTCATCTACGTCATATTCCATATGTGTTAATGGTGATCTTCATGGCTGGTTTAAAGGATCTCCATACTTATTTACACTGGTTATGGAAGTGCTAACTTTTATATTGCAGAAAAAGGTTTCGAATGCTATGGAATTTCAGTTTCATCATTTTTGTGAACAACAGAGAATTGTTAACCTTTTTTTTGCAGATGACCTTTTCTTGTTTGCTAGAGGCCATCAGGAGTCTGTTAATGTCATTATGCAGGCTTTGGAGGATTTCAAGAACTTTTCGGGTCTTGTCCCAAGTATCCCTAAAAGTACAGCTTTCTTTTGTAAAGTTCCTAATGCTATTAAAGCTTCTATTCTCCAGTCTATGCCGTTTGCAGAGGGTTCTCTCCCGGTCAAGTATCTTGGGGTCCCCCTTATATCATCAAGACTTCTTTATAGGGATTGCAAGGTGCTTGTTGAAAAATTGGAAGGACGTGTGAATGATTGGCGTAATAAGTTCTTATCTCTTGCGGGTAGGCTTCAGTTGGTGAGGTCTGTTTTATCTTCGATGCATTTATATTGGGCTTCAGTTTTTATCCTTCCTACTCGTATTATCCATGAGTTAGAGCAGCTTATGAGGGGTTTCCTTTGGTGTCAAGGAGAAATGAAAAGGGGAAAGGCTAAGGTTGCTTGGGAATCTGTTTGTAAGCCAAAGAAAGAAGGTGGCCTTGGTATTCGTCGTTTGGAGGATTTTAACATTGCTCTCATGACTACTCACATTTGGAGTATTTTGACACATAAAGAGTCGCTCTGGGTGCAATGGATCCATTCTTATAAACTTCATGGGAGAAGTTTTTGGGATGTCCCTTGTTTGGGGGATGTTAGCTGGGGTTGGCGCAAGCTTCTTGCCATTAGACCCAAGGTTCGTCCTTTTATCTGGTATAAGATCTATAATGGGAAGGACACTTCGGTTTGGTTTGATATGTGGTGTCAGTTAAGCCCGATTCGTAATTTACTTACTGCTAGAGATATTGCCCGAGCGGGTTTTATTTATCTGACTCGGTTTATGATCTGATTGCAACTGATGTTTGGCGATGGCCGTTGGACTGGTTATCTCGATTTCCATTGTTAACTGCTCTCCCGGTTCCTACTCTAAATGATACTGACGATGGATTATTATGGCGCAACATAGATGGCAATTTTAGTTGTTTTTCAGTCTCGGGTACATGGGAATCTCTGCGTCTTAGGGCTGATTTGGTTGAATGGTGTAATGTTCCTTGGTTCTCTCATTGTATTCCAAGGCATGCTATACATTTGTGGCTCGCTATTAAGCAGAAGCTAAAGACTCAGGATAGGATGCGCCAATGGGATGTTGGTCCTGACGTTGATTTGGCCTTGCTTAGATGCCCGCTTTGTGAATTGGTTCCGGATTCTCATTCTCATTTATTTTTTGAGTGCCAATTTTCTATGCAGGTTCGGATTTTATCTGGTATGGATGCGGTCCCACCTTCATTCGCGAGTGCAGTTACAGTTCTTATTCCGTTATCTAAAGGGCGGTCGGTTAGTAGTATCATTTCTAGATTATTGCTTGCTGCTACTACTTACTTCGTTTGGATGGAGCGCAATTCTAGGCTGTTCAAGCGTAAGAAGTCTTCTGTTGCTGAAGTGGTTAGCACCATTGTCTCTACTATTCGGTTGAAGCTGGTTACTTTCAAGTTCAAGAAGCTAACCTCGAGGTCTCGATTGATTCTGGATAAATGGAAGATTCCAAGTATATGTATTTCACACGAAGGGAGTGCCGGGTAAGGGTTGTACTTACTTCGATTGGTTTGCTATGGTTGCTATCATGATCGAAATCCTAACTTTAGGGTTTTCGTATTTTATGGTTGTGATTACTGGGGTTGCTGATGTACGTTAATGCATATATCTGTGGTTGTAAGTTGGACTGCTGTCCATTCATATTATGAAAGTCGATCGGTTTGATTGTGGTTATATTCTGGTTTGTGATGTTAATTTGTGGAAGTGGGTTGAGAGAGGGAAGGTGTTGTTGTCGTTGAAGAGTTAGGGTTTTTATTACCTTAATTTTATGTATGTTAGGGTTTCTAAACCCTTGTTTATGCTGATGCGTGATATTGCTGCTGTTTGTTGGTATAAACATCATTTTTAGCTGCTGTTGATCGGTCATGCTGGAAGTCAAGTGGATATTGGATCGGTCATGCGTTCATGTAAGTTAAGTTTGAGGGTATACTTATTCAAAAACTCTACATGGATCCGGCTGCTACTTTAAGCTTCTCTTTGATTTGAGTGACGGGTCTTTATGGTGTTAATGTATGTTAGGGTTTTCTCGAACCCTATTAATCATTATAATTGGTCTTTGCTGCTGGTCGTATTGTCATTATTGATGTTGCTTGGGATCGATTATATCTGGTTATGGTTTTGGAAGTGGTGTTCGTGGTAAGTTGCAGTTTTGATGCATTATGTTGAAGAATGCTTGGATGTTCATACTTGAATTCTTCATGGAAGTTAAAGTGGACCACATTAGTGACACAGAAGGCTCAAGTATTTTTCTTGAGAAGTATTGTAAATCTTTATGTACTTTTGTCATTATTAGTTGGTTCATTTTAGTGTAAGTTATAAGAATGGTTTGTCATTCTTATATTCGAGTCTGTAAGTGTCCTAAGGGACTGAGATGAGGGAATCACCCTCATCCTTTGTACATCAACGTTTTTTGGAGTAATGCATTTTACCGTGGTGAATTAACCCTTTTACCCAAAAAACCATGTAAGTGAGCAGCTGTTCCAGAATCAGCTGGAAAAAAGTAGCCCGATGGACTTCGTGTATCAACACTGTTTATGTTGAGGCGCCTGCAAAGAATAAAGATTCCATTTTATTAAAAGGTTATAGGTTCTTGCTGTTGACTCGAATGTGGTTTACAATCTTCTAATACCAAATAAAAACATACATGTATTCGTGTTTGTCCATCAAACATTCAAACCCATTAACCACATCAAGAGGAAGACCAACTAATTCTAGTATAGGTCCCATTAGTTTTGTTCTTTGAATTATCATTTTCTCAAGGGTTAAATGAGGACGCATTGTAGATCGGCTTTCTCAGTCATAGTTAGAAGATATATTCAATCTCATCTATCCATTTGCTGTAGCCATCGATGACTAATTATAGCAAAATAGAAATGCAATATAAGCATGTTTGAACAACACTAATGTGCACTGAAATCTTATCTTATGTGATTATACAATCAGCAAAACAACTCCATTACTTTAAAAGTCATTGGCTAATGGTTACTACTTGAAATCACTAATTTGTTAAATTAATATTGCTTGGTTACTATGAAACTAATTTTCTTTAAAAGTTGCTGCAACCAAACTAACACATTGCATCCACACAGCCAATAACAAACCTACAAATCGATTTGGGTCGTGTTTTCTCTGTAGCGGGTCAAGTGGCTTGAGAGCATTTAAAATGCATAAATAAGAAAAACCTTTGAGTGCTTTTCACTAACTACTTATTAACACAACATTTTCTTCTGTGATTTTCCTACCTAAAAGTGTAGCAATAAAAGCCAAGGATTGTGAATATTAAATTGGTGATTTATTAAAGTCTTACATATAATAAGTGAGATTGTTAGACGCTGAAAAAGCTAAAACAAAAGTCATAATCTTCACTGATGGTCAAAAGTGAGATTAATCTCAACAGGATTCAGAGACATTCATTCCAAATATGTGTCCTCATCTAGTAAAATAGTTCTAAGGGCTCGGACCCTTGCATCCTTATCCATCTTCTTAGCGACATGACAGTAATACACCCAACTATGAACCTGAACCACAATGTCAGTTGGTAAACCTTTTTAGTTCCTTCAAGTGCTCTGTTCGGTAACATATCACCCGTCTTACTCAATGTCTCACCGCCTGCGAAGAATAAGGATTTCATTTGATTAAAAATTTATACGCTCTTGCTGTTCACCCGAATTTCGTTTATAATCTTTTTATGCCTATTAAAAACATACATGTATTCGTGTTTGTCCATCAAACCCGTTAACCACATCGAGAGGAAGACAAACTAACTCCAGCGCAGGTCCCATTAATTTAATATGGATTTAAATATGGTCTACCATGTAAGTGAGCAGCTGTTCCAGAATTAGCTGGAAAAAAGTAGCCCGATGCACTTCGTGTATCAACAATGTTTATGTTGAGGCGCCTGCAATGAATAAAGATTCCATTTTGCTAAAAGGTTATAGGCTCTTGCTGTTTACCTGAATGTGGTTTATAATCTTTTAATACCAAATAAAAACATACATGTATTCGTGTTTGTCCATCAAACCCATTAACCACATCAAGACGAGATCAACTAATTCTAGTACAGGTCCCATTAGTTGTGTTCTTTGAATTATCATTTTCTCAACGGTTAAATAAGGACGCATTGTAGATCGGCTTTCTCAATCATAGTTAGAAGATATATTCAGCCTCATCTGTCTATTTCCTCTAGCCATGGACGACTTATGATAGCAAAACAAAAATGCAATATAAGCATGTTTGAACAAAACTAATATACACTAAAATCTTATCTTATTTGATTATACAATCACCAAAACAACTCCATTACTTTAAAAGTCATTGGCTAATGGTTACTACTTGAATTCACTAATTTGTTAAATTAATATTGCTTGGTTATTGGGAAACTAATTTTCTTTAAAAGTTGCCGCAACCGAACTAACACATTGCATCCAAACAGCCAATAACAGACCTATAAATCAATTTGGGTCGTGTTTTCTCTGTAATGGGTCAAGTGGCTTGAGAGCATTTAAAATGCATAAATAAGAAAAACCTTTAAGTGATTTTCACTAACTAATTATTAACACAATATTTTCTTGTGTGATTTTTCTACCTAAAAGTGTAGCAACAAAAGCCAAGGATTGTGAATATTAAATTGTTGATTTATTAAAGTTTAACATATAATAACAGGGTTTTTTAGACAATAAAAAAAGTTGAACCAAAAGTCTTTTTTTTTTTTTTGGGTAAAGGGTTTTACCCCGGTAAATATATAACCAAAAAATAATGTTAAGTACAAATGGAATGTGGCTGAAATACCACATTAACCTCAAGCGAAAGCTTGATAAACTAGCGTTTATGACATGCCATAAACACAAAGGACCTAGCTATAATACATCAACTAACTAGGCATAAACAAGTAAAAAAACTTGTAGTAAGCGAGCATCCCGCATCCAACCAATCCACAAAGGGAGCAAGTTAACCCAGGAAGTTTGCCTCCTTAAAAACCCTTTCCAAGAAAAACCCAAAGGGAAAAACCTTGGAGTAGGGAAAAAGAGTACAACCCTTACCCGGCACTCCCTTCGTGAGAAATACAAATACTTGGAATCTTCCATTTATCAAGTATCAAACGAGACCTCGAGGTTAGCTTCTTGAACTTGAAAGTAACCAGCTTCAACCGAATAGTAGAGACAATGATGCTAACCACTTCCGCAACAGTAGACTTCTTACGCTTGAAAATCCGAGCATTGCGCTCCATCCAGACAAAATATGTAGTAGCCGCAAGGAGTAACCGAGAAATGATGCTACCCACTGACCGCCCTCCAGATAAAGAAATAAGAACAGTAACAATACTCTCCAAGGAAGGCGGGATCGCATCCATGCCAGATAAAACCCGGACCTGAAACCAAACCTGCATAGAAAACTGACACTCAAAAAATAAGTGGGAGTGAGAATCCGTAACCAACTCACAAAGCGGGCATCTAAGCGAGTCTAAGTCAACATTAGGACCAACATCCCATTGTCGCATCCTATCTTGAGTCTTCAGCTTCTGCTTAATAGCGAGCCATAAGTGTATAGCATGCCTCGGGATACAATGAGAGAACCAAGGAACATTACACCAAGCAACCACATCAGCCCTAAGACGCAGAGAATCCCATGCACCCGAAACTGAAAAACCACTAAAATTACCATCCAACTTGCGCCATAATAATTCATCGACAGTATCATTAAGAATAGGGACCGGGATTGCAGCTAACAAAGGAAAACGAGATAACCAGTCCACCGGCCATCTCCAGGCACCATTAGCAATCAGATCACAAACCGAATCAGATAAATGAAAACCTGCCCGGGCAATATCTCTAGCAGTAACCAAATCACGAATTGGGCTTAACACACACCACCTATCAAACCAAACTAATGTGTCCTTTCCATTATTGACCTTATGCCAGATAAATGAGCGAATCTTTGGACGAATCGCAAGAAGCTTGCGCCATCCCCAACTAACATCCCCCAAACATGGGACATCCCAAAAGCTTCTCCCACGAAGTTTATAAGAATGAATCCATTGAACCCATAACGACTCTTTATGTGTCAAAATACTCCAAATGTGTGTAGTCATGAGGGCAATGTTAAAATCCTCCAAACGTCGAATACCAAGACCACCTTCTTTCTTTGGCTTACAAACAGATTCCCAAGCAACCTTAGCCTTTCCCTTTTTCATTTCTCCTTGACACCAAAGGAAACCCCTCATAAGCTGCTCTAACTCATGTATAATACGAGTAGGAAGAATAAAGACTGAAGCCCAATACAGATGCATCGATGACAAAACAGACCTTACCAACTGAAGCCTACCCGCAATAGATAAGAACTTATTACGCCAATCATTCACACGACCTTCCAACTTTTCAACAAGCACCTTACAGTCCCTATAAAGAAGTCTCGAAGATATAAGGGGAACCCCAAGATACCTTACAGGGAGAGTACCTTCTGCAAACGGCATAGACTGGAGAATAGCAGCTTTAATAGCATTAGGCACATTACAAAAGAAAGCTGTACTTTTAGGGATACTTGGGACAAGACCCGAAAAGTTTTTGAAATCCTCCAAAGCCTGCATAATGACATTAACAGAATCCTGATGGCCTCTAGCGAACAAGAAGAGGTCATCTGCAAAACAAAGGTTAATAATTCTCTGTTGTTCACACAAATGATGAAACTGAAAATTCACTGCATTAGAAACCTTTGTCTGCAATATAAGAGTTAAAACTTCCATAGCCAGGGTAAAAAAATAGGGAGATAACGGGTCACCTTGTCGAAGACCCCGCTTACCTTTAAACCAGCCATGAAGATCCCCATTAATACATATAGAATAAGATGTAGATGAGATACATACCATGATCCAGTCAACCATTTTTGTGTGAAAACCAAACCCAATCAGAATAGCTTTAAGAAAAGCCCAATCAACCGTATCATATGCCTTCTGAATATCAACCTTAAACGCACATCTAGTAGGACCTCTCCCTCTATGATAATTCCGCATAAGCTCTTGGGTAAGTAATATATTATCAGATATACGACGACCAGGAACAAAGGCAGATTGATTAATACTAACCAACTGACCAAGGCCTTCTTTAATACGATTAGCAAGGATTTTGCTAATGCACTTATACATGACATTACAGCAAGAAATGGGCCTATAGTCATTAATCTTAGACGGGGTAGACACTTTAGGGATCAACGATATAATGGTATGATTAATCTCCTTAAGAAGCTTACCATTCATGAAGAAATCCCGAACAGCAGATATAACCTCAACACCCACAATATCCCATGCTTTCTTAAAGAAAGCAGCCGTGTAACCATCAGGACCAGGAGCTTTATCATCCCCCATAGAAAATATAGCCTCCTTTATCTCCGCATCCGTGACATGACGAATCATCGAATTAGCCAATTGGTGTGAAAGAACATTAGAAAATATACCGTACTCATCAAATGGACTACAATTGCCTTCTATACCAAGAAACTGTTCATAATGAGCAACAAAAGCACCTGCAACCTGATGACCCTCAAACAAGACATTGTTTGCATCTCTAACCAATTCAATTCGGTTACGGGCACATTTGCTTTTAACAATATTATGAAAGTAAGCCGTGTTAGAATCACCTGCATGAAGCCATTGAACTTTAGATTTCTGCTTTAAAAACCGTTCTTCATCTAACGTAGCCTCCTTATAAGCAAGAAGATAGTGAGCATGATCATCACGTAGGTCTGAATTAGACGGATCTACATCAATAGCCTTTTGGACCTCATCTAACTCCTTCCGAATCATAACCACCCTCTCATGCAGATTACCTTGACTGTGCAAAAGCTTACGGAAAGGAGGTTTCAGCCCCTTTAAGCGTTGAACCACACGATACATAGCACAACCATGAACATTAACATTCCATCCCGCAGTAACCGTATCAAGAAACCCATCTTTATGAACCAAGACGTTAGAGAATTTGAAAGGTTTAGGCTTTGGCTTAGTTACCTGGGGAATACGCAGAACACACGGAGAATGATCTGAAATACGATAAGGTTGAAATATGGCAAACGAACCTGGAAACAAGTCAGCAAACTTCAGATTGCCCATCACCCGATCAATTTTCTTTAATGTACCAAAAGAGCCTCTTGGTTTCTGATTCCAAGTAAAGTGAAGACCAGTACTATTAATATCCTCAACCTCCATTTTCTGAACACAATCTTTGAATTCCCGCATAGCAATGTCAGGAGCATAACTACCACATGAATGATCCTCCAACTTAAGAGCCGCATTAAAATCTCCCAACAAAACCCAAGGCCTAGTACGCATAAATCCAGAATGGCAAACAAGATTGGACCAAAGGGCACGCCTATGAACATAATAATTATCTGCATATACAAAAGAACAGAAAAAAGTTTTGCTGTCCGCCCGAGTATTAACCTGAACATGCATAACCTGGTTAGTTTGGGACATAATCATAACATCAACAATATCCTCATTCCAACCAAGAATAATACGGGATCCCTTATCACACAGACTACCATTTGACGTCCACTTCCACCGACGACAAACTTTACGACATGTATCATATACCACCGATGCATCAACATGAGATTCCAATATAGCACATACACTAAGATTATTATCATTTACCACCTGTTTAACCTCTTTTTGTTTAGGGGAATGGTTCAAACCCCTTATATTCCAAGAGGCGATACTAAACATTAGGGACATTCAGAACAGGAGTGCTTACCCCTGATTTGTCAAACAAATTACCAGTTTCATCATAAACATTCTCAACCACATCATCCTCATCTAATTCATTAATATCATCAACATCGTCATCAGTAGCCAAAGAACCAAACGGGTTAGATGTAGTCACATTAGCACCTAAATTTGGGTTACTTGTTTTAGGTGTAGGATAGTTAGTACTATAAATAACTTTAGGAGCAGATTGGTTATCCTTATTCACCTCAACATCTTTAACAGTAGGAGAAATATTATGTGAATTAGATGGACCTACCGGGTTAGATGTAGTCACTTTTGGATTAGTGGGCTGATCCGCACTAGTACTAGCACTTCCTTGAACAGGTTTGCTAGTAGAAGGGGTGGAGACAGATTTAGGCCTATACTGCATATTTTTACCAACAGGGACCCCATTAAATACAGTACCGGTTCTATTATCCCTAGCATTCTTTTTAGCTTTACCCTTTTTCCCAACAACTTGAAATCCATCCTGGTTTTCCTCCACAACCGGTGCAGTCACAACTTTCTTAGGACAAGTATCAACAGAATGACCAAATATCAAACAAACATCACATCTAGGAGGTTTCCATTCATATTCCACCCTAATAGTTTCAGAAGAGAAGCCAAGACTATCCATGTATGGGACCCCCACAGTAATAGATTCCTTAAGAGGAGCATGAGAATCAATTTCAATTAAACACCGAGCAAAACTACTCCTACCCCAAGAATCAGTACACATAGAGCTAGTATAGGAATCAAGCATAATAGGCTTACCAATGTGTGTTGCAATAATACTAATACCATCCTCAGAGAATACCTGCAATGGAACATCATGTAGCTTAACCCATACCGGGATACGGGTTAATTCCTCTTTCGTCAAACTAGTACTCATGGTCCACTTCTTTAGAATAATAGGGCTGTTTTTGATCATCCACGGACCACCTTCTAGAACAGTCTCCAAGCCAACCTGTGAGTCAAACTTAAAGAAAAAGAAGCCTTGTGCATTCATCATAATCCGTTTAAGACCATACTTAGCCCAATTGTTGCGGACAAAGTACTCAACCACTGGGAATGCAATACGCTTGCCAATGAAATATCCATACAAGGTGTTCTCAAATTTAGTGCTAATATTTTCTACCACCTTACGAGGAATGGACACGTCAACACCATTAAAAACATTATCAACTTTGAGTTCACGAAAGTTAGACTTACCTTTGCCAGGACTAGCCTGAGTATCTTGAATGTGCGACTTTTGAGAACCACTAGCAACTCCCACGTATGTCGTTGACTGCTGAATTTCAGTTGTTTGAACAATAGGGCTCTCCATAGTAGTAGAATCATTCGTCACAATACCTTTTAACTTTCCAGCTAGATTACCCACACGAATTCCATCACCTTTAGGCAAAGTATCATCCAACGAGGCCCCAACAACAACATTCACATTCTTATTACGATTACCAATCTGAGTGCCAATATTTGCAGAACCACGAGCCTCCTCTAGAGATGGAAAATCAGAGTTGAGATAGGAATTAGTAACTTTACCATCAGCTTCCCAGAATAAGGACTCATGATCCACATGTTGCTCGCTTGTATGAACAAACGAACCCATATTTCCCTCAAGAGGACCAGAATCACGATAGGTGTTAACATGAGACGAGTCAGTAGGTGAAGCACCACTAACAGCCAAGTTAGAATGGTCATTAGGTGAAGTCCCCGTAGGTATGTTAGGGTTTCGCAAAACCCTCATAGCCAATTTTGGCTTAGGCGCATCCTCACTAACAGAATCAATCCCTTTCAAGCGTTTCATACGAGCATCCAACGCTTCTAAATCCACATTACCATCACCACTTTTAGCCATAACACTAAACCAAACAGCAGCGACAAACCAGAACCAGAAATCGAAACAACAAAACCCTAAAAAACCCTAATAGCGACTAGACCAGCAAAACCAGGAAGTACCACGTCCCACTTCCAAAACGAAGGCCTTAGAAGAGCTAAGGCATGCGTTAAAGCACTAATAAACTAACCAAATCCCACCATGATCAGCACGTATGATAATAAGAATGAAAACAGAATCTGCGAAACCCTAATAAAAAGATTCGACAAAACTAAACCCTAAGACCAAACGATTACAAAAATCTGGATCAATTATGCAAAACACGAATGTAAATACAGAATTGAAACAAATCAGAGCAATAGAGAAGCGATTTGAGCAAAGGATTTGTCGATTTATTATTTTAGGTTTAGGGAATCGTTTTTTCTCTAGAGCACAAGTCGACTTTAGGGTTTTTTTTTCAACATTAATGTTTTGAACCAAAAGTCATAATCTTCACTTATGGTCAAAAGTGAGATTAATCTCACCAGGATTCAGAGACATTTATTCCAAATACGTGTCCTCATCTAGTAACAAAGTTCTATGGGGTCGGACCCTTGCGTCCTTATCCATCATCCTAGCGACACGTCAGTAATACACCCAATCTATGAACCTGAACCGCAATGTCAGTTGGTAAACCTTTTTAGTTCCTTCATGTGATCTATTGGGTAACATATCAGCCGTCTTACTCAATGTCTCACCACTTGCTGTAATAGTAACTTCAACTTCAGTTCTTTTTCCTCCTTATTTTTAATTTTTTTTATTTTTTTTTGCAGTAGTAGTGGATCTGTTGCAGCCAGCAAGAGCAAGAGCCTACATATATAATCGGATAACAACCATTATATGACTTTAATATTAGATGCAAAAATCCTTGCCTCGAGAACATCGTCAACTCTGATATCACCAACTTCAGGCTTATACCTACACCAATTTGCATCATTTTTTAAGTCGTCTTTGTTTATCATCTTCACTAAACCAAAAAATCTGCTAATTTTCTTTGATGCATTTTGTCATCTTTCTTACGAACCTTCTTGTGCAACCAATCAGGATGAACTACTCTTGAAACAGGATTTGAAACCTAAACAAAATAAAAAGACTAATCAACTACATAACAAAGAGATATAATAATACTTCACCTAGTTTTAATATACACGTCACCTTTTGCATTGCAGCATGAATAGTAATGATATTCTGAATGGCAGAGCTAAGCCATTTTTTGTAATATGACCAGTCAATGATGATTCTAATGCCAATATCTGATGAGATTTTGCACCACTTTTTCACATAAAACTACATATTTTCTGCAAATGAAACATGTCAGGCTCGTGTAGTTTTTAAATTTTTAAAATTTGAAGTATAAAGGTATAAAGTTTTACCTAGATTAGTTTCGAATATAGCAACAGGAACAGCTCTTTTGCTCATTAGGGTCCTCTGTTCTCATCAAGAATAATAATTAATCAATAGTAAGCCTTTTTTACAAGCTAAAGAAGTATATGTAGTGAATGATAACAAAGCTAGACAGCAATAGTACTTGTAATGTTACCATTTTTTGATTGCCATATGATGCCAATAGTATAAGCACATCAAAATGTATTAAGAATTTTTAGCCAAGTTAGGTACTAACCCGTGGTTCACATGAAATAACATATTGGAAATGTAAACCTTTATCTGTTAATGCACATGGTTTTGGTTTAGCATATTCTGCTAAAGACTTGCTCATGGTGCTCGATTTAGATATGTAAACAAGCAATTCACAGTCTACAATATCCTTTCATTCATTCTGAAATGTTTACTAATCCGTTGATTATAAGGAATAACGAAACATAACGATAACAAAGGAGACATTTAATTTACATACATCAAGAAGGTCAAGCCAACGGTTTGCGACAAAAGCAACAACAAAATAGCATTCCTCTAACATAGACCCATGAAGAAATTTATCAAAGAGCTCTGCCTGAAAACCGATGTATAGCAAAAGTTATAAGAAAGTTATGTGGGAGTATATAAAAGATACTGAGAAAGCTATCAGTAAAAATACTTATCATATAAGAATATTACCTGGATAACTTTAATGAGCTTTAATTTATCCCTCCTCTTAATCTCAAAACCTTTAAGCTCCGCAAGGGTACCATCATTATTAAACACAATATACTGCCTTTTTTTTTTTTATTTATTAATATTCCTTCTTCTTTAGAATTAGGAAGAATCATAGCCTACATTCATCAATAGTAGACTAATAAGTAGTAAGTGTCAAAAAACTTTGTTAAGGATTTAAAACTTTGTCTTCAAGGGACGCGAAGAATCAAAAACTTTGTTAAGGATTTAAAACATACGTTTTTAGGGGGTCATTTAAGCCCTAAATCATTACATTTTATATCCGTTACTACTTGAAGTCGTTCCCTTTCACATTTTAGGTCATTTGGAAGAAAAAGGTTGGAATGAAGCATATTTGGACGAAAATGAGTGAAAACATGCAGGAAAACGGCTAAGTTAAGAAAACAAGGCTGAAACAGTGGTCCGGACGGCATCCCAACCTCAAGGGCGACGCCGTTGCTTACAACGTGTTCCAAACTTTCTCAAGCGAAGGCTCAGGTCACTTTTTGATCTTAACAAGTGACGGCATCACGTGTATTTCCACATGGCCTTTACTCTATCTTTCTACACTAGACGACAAAAGGTTTCTCAAGACAACGTCAGATACAACCGAGACTGCGTCACTGTCTTCTACCCAACGCCGTCCCAGTGATGACTTGGCAAGACGGAATCCTAATGACGGCGACCAGACAACGTCACCAGCAAAAGGCGATGCCGTCGCAGTTGTAAAATCTATATATAGATCTCGAATTTTCTGCATTAAGTGTGTTATTTTGGAGAGCAAACCCTCTTAATTTCTTCAAGATAAGTTTGTTTATCCAACTTATCACCATGTTTAATCTATGTTTGATTGTTTTCTTGTGTTCTTGCATCTCTATCATGTATAACTAACTCAATTAGTGTTTGCTTAGATCCAATGAAACCTAGTTATTATTTATTGTTAGGTTGTCTCTTGTTTTAATTGGTTGTCATGCTAGATTAAGGAAAACTGGCTTCTTCTTTCATTGTTGCGAGCTTGAACGTCCTAAATAGAGATTATTAGCCATAGAGTGCACTATTAGGCTCCCGTTGTGTTTATTGCATGAGTTTTGGTTTGAGGATACTAGGATATTCGGGGGAGATACGTCGGTACTTGGCGATCCTGAGTGTTCTAGAGGAGACTTACAACTCATAGAATTAGGGAATTTGGCACCGCCCTATGAATAAAACATGGAATACATCACATCAATTAGGCAAGGATGTGACAATTCAACTGACCAATAAAAGATAACTAGGGAGTAAGAAAATCTAAGTAAACACGCTTTTAGTTATTATAAGAACTCTTCATACAATCCATAGCTTTTAGTTTTATTTATTAGTAATTAGTTTTAATTTATTTTGTTAAGTAGTTTAATTGGTAAAATACCAAACCCCCACTCTTCAAACTCTGAGATTTTTATTTGCTTTCTAAAAAATATAAAAAGATTAAAAAGAATCACCCTCACCCTTGCCATTTCGTCATACCTCTCGACTAATATATCTATTCCCTTAGAGAACGATCATAACCCTGGGCTTACCCATACTACACTAAAACAATTAGGTACACTTCCTAGTGGGTTGTAAAGCTTGCTCTTGGAAAAGAAATCTTTTGACCCCGAACCACGCGTCAAGTTTTTGGTGCCGCTGTCAGGGAATAAAATAGCTAGTTCTTCTTATATCTTGATTTGGTTCACTCGCTTGATTCCTATCAAGTGAGCTTGTTTTGTTTTTTAGCTTTCTTGTATTCTATCCCCCTTCTTCATGTTTTTATTTGTAGCCTTGTCACGTTTCATCATGGAAGGTGATAATCCACCTGTCAACAATGATCCACCACAACATCAACTACCACCACTAAATCCACCACCACCAGACCCGCCAAGAGGCTGTACTCTTAGTGAATACTCTAGACCTAGCCATCAAGGCTATAAGAACACCATTGAGCTTCCCCATCTAGCTCAAACTATGGCCCTGCGATCCAACACCATCCGGTTGGTGCAAAACGGATTTGCATTCCATGGATTCGTTCCGAAGATCAAAATCAGCATCTCAAGGATTTCCTAAATTTTGTTAACTCAATTGACCTTGATGCTGCCACTCGGGAGACAACGCGATTGCGTCTCTTCCAATTCTCTCTACAGGACCAAGCTAGTAGCTGGCTTGAGCGTCTTCCCGCGGGATCTATCTCAAGTTGGGATGATTTCACTACCCGTTTCCTTGCCTAGATTTTCCAACCGGGGAGAACCACTAAGCTTAGGAATGATATCTTGATGTTCTAACAACGTCAAGGTGAAACCCTTTATGAGGCATGGACTCGATTCAAGGAATTACTCCATAAATTCTCTCACCATGGCATTGATCTTTGGCTCCAAGTCCAAATATTCTATGATTACTCCATAAATTCTCTCACAAGGCAAGCCATTGACCAAGCAGCTGGTGGTAAGCCTAGTGAATTAACCACAGAAGAATCATGGGGCACTATAGAGGACCTTTCCCTCTATGACAACGAATATTGGAATGACCCCCGTGAGTTGCCCAAAATCGTCAAGGTAGTATGGTTGCCTTCAATTGACCTACAACCTTCCGATCGTAGGATACTCGTACTTGAAGATCAAGTCAATATCCTCATGAGTTCCTACGAGGCTCCTAGACCTTCACGCCAAGTGAATAAAATCACTTCCTCGTGTGAGTTATGTAGTGGTCCCCATGACACTCGTTATTGCACGAAAGTCCATGAACAAGCCTTCACAGACTACGCATCTACACGCACTAACAGAGCGAGAGAAAGGTTCCCTACATCCTCTGGACCTAGGACCTTCAATGAAGCCCGAGAGGCATGGAAGGACAAACCTAACTATACTTGGAGTCAAACCAAAGACTTCCCTTCTAACGACTCCCCACCCCTCACTTGGTTCCAAAAATAGGTAGTTTGGAATGGATGATGCGAAACTTCCTAACATCCCAAGAAGCCTAAATATCCAAGCTTTCAAATCATTTTAATCAACAACAAGCCGAGATGGATAGGAAGATTGATAACCTCTTAAAAGCCATTAACACTCATGTTGATAAGACGACAATTAAGAAGGTTAATTCCATCTCGACTCACTCTCCCATTAACGAGAAAGCTCCCATTGTGAAGATTAAGGACCTGAGAAAATTCTTCGCTCACTCACTAAAAAGAGAATGAGATTAGGGACCCATCTTCATCAAAACACTTTCACTTTGTCAATGCTATCACCCTAGTGAGACCAAATAGGAACAATGATGAAGAGAACCATGAGACAATGCTTGAGGTTAGTGAGACTCCTAAGGATGGAATAACTAAAGAAGTAGATGAAGTAGGCGACGAATACTTCAATAAGTTTCCTACGGAAAAGGAGCTGGCATACCGCCCACACCTAGTGCGCGACCTTCGTCCCTTCTATGCGATGAGACTCCCACACATCACATTTGGAAATGCTAGGAATCTCAACATACCGTGTTGCATAGGGCACCTCTTCGTGGCAAAATCATACATCGACCGTAATTCCCTAATAAATATCATGACTAGTACATACTATAATTGGGTGATGGAAAAGCCTATCCCAAATAGGCAAGATCCCGATGACCCTAGAATAAGATGTAACATCCTTGTTAGAGTTAAGGGATTGCCAGTATATGTAGGAAGCTTCATGTACCTAACGGATTTCGTGATTGTGGAGGATATTAGTACGACTATAGATCCTAGCTTATCCCATGTAATTTTAGGAAATCCATTCGTGGAAAGCTCCAGAATAACTTATGACCCGTCGTTAGGGATAGTTAGATTTAAGGATGAGACCAATGAAATTGCTTACCAAATGCCGTTCAAGATCGAGCAATTCTCGTCACTACCTAATGATGAGAAAGAACTTAAGTTATCGGTCTACCATAAGAATGATGAGGATAGAAGGAGAGGAGTTGACTATGTGATGAGTAAGATATTCGGATTTTATAAGGAATGCTCAAAATTAGGACCGGATTATAGCACTAATAGGATCGAGAAGACTATCTATAAAAACACATCATCGGGCATAACTATGCCATGAAAAGACCCTACGGAAATCATCATAATGAAGTCACGTTGTATGGCTTCGAGTCTATCTATAAGACTCATAAATAAAGAAAAGCGCTTCTTGGGAGGCAACCCATGTTTATTTGTTTGTATGTTTGTTTTTCATTTTTATTTGTGTGATTTATATATCCTTTAATTTTTCATTATTTCTTAATTCTCATGCTTTCATTATTTTTGTGAAAGTGCTTTATTTTGTTTTTAACTTTGTCTTAATCATATATAAAGGTATTTTACAAAAAGATAAGTGTACAGAAGATCACATGTGTTTTTAGAACTAATATGAACATGAGGTTAACAATATTTAAAATTGTATATATATATATGTGTGTTTGTTGGAGTCAAATGCTTGTATCGAGTCACAATGGATATTTTGCAGTAATTTTTCCAGGTTTTAAAGAAGTACTTTTTCCAGAAAATGACGCTGACTCATTCTGTCAGGACAACCTGAAGGCGTCGGAATTAGTACCCGATAGCGTTAGGAAATGTAGAAACAGTTTTCAGATTTTCGTTTTCTGTTTAATTTGTAATTTTTGGAAATTTTCAGAATTCTTAATTTTCCAGAAATCTGCAAACATCTATTTTTCAAGCTTTATATCTTACTTGCTTTCTACTGTAGTTTAGCTTTATATAGTTTTTACCGCCGATTTTACGTGAGGTTTTGTCTCCGTTTTCTTGGCATTTGCAGGTTATATTGGACAAGAAGATAAAGTGCAAGATGAAAGCAACACTTATTACTTACTCATTCTTCTTGGAGGAGGATTTAACTACGATTCTACACATATCCTACCGAGCTAATCAGGGGAGTATTAGTTTCTCTCTTTTATTTTACCTTTCTCTATCATTACTTTGATACTTTCGGGGAACATTGGGGACAATGTTCAGTTTAATTGTAGGGAGGAAGAATAAAATAGGAACTTAGAAACTATTCACTCACTTGATTTTTGTCTTGTTCTTAGTAAATTGTGTAATAAACTATGAGAAATATATGTTTGGGTAATTTTAACACCAAATTTAAATTTTTTATGACACTTACGAGTAAAAATTTAGTCTTAATAAAGCGTCTCATGGATAGGAGTTATATGACTAGCACAAAAACCGTATATCACTACAATTCCACCCCAAAAATGTGAGGTTCACCCCTATATCTTTAGGATTAAAGCATTCATCTTTAATGCTTATTGAGTGTACCCGTAGCATAATAGATTCTAGAACTTGTTTTGTGATGCATTCCGAGATCGCTAGTGAGACTACATTCATGTAGTTAGGATTTACTAAATGATAAGAGGCATTAGGATAACCCTTGTTTTAAACCTGTAATTTAATTACTTCAACCACATCAGTTGAGTAATTCTCACCATACCCCGGTAAATATATAACCAAAAAATAATGTTAAGTACAAATGGAATGTGGCTGAAGTACCACATTAACCTCAAGCAAAGAGCTTGATAAAACTAGTGTTTATGACATGCCATAAACACAACAAACCTAGCTATAATACATCAACAAACTAGGCATAAACAAGTAAAAAAACTTGTAACAAGCGAGCATCCCGCATCCAGCCACTCCACGAAGGGAGCAAGTTAACCCAGGAAGTTTGCCTCCTTAAAAACCCTTTCCAAGAAAAACCCAAAGGGAAAAACCTTGGAGTAGGGAAAAAGAGTACAACCCTTACCCGGCACTCCCTTCGTGTATACATATACTTGGAATCTTCCATTTATCCAAAATCAAACGAGACCTCAAGGTTATCTTCTTGAACTTGAAAGTAACCAGCTTCAACCGAATAGTAGAGACAATGGTGCTAACCACTTCAGAAACAGAAGACTTCTTACGCTTGAACAGCCTAGAATTGCGTTCCATCCAAACGAAGTAAGTAGTAGCAGCAAGCAATAATCTAGAAATGATACTGCTAACCGACCGCCTCTTAGATAAAGGAATAAGAACTGTAACAGCACTCTCCAACGAAGGTGGGACCGCATCCATACCAGATAAAATCCATACCCTTGCAATGTACTCATGTCTAGTACACGATACCACTAGTTAACCCCTCAGAGCCTACTTTTCACGGTTCTCGTGATGTTCCTATTAATACAAATATCGTCATTAAACGTTATTTATATTTTATGATCTTTACCTAAGTTTTGTTACCGATGGAAGTGAATTTAATTTTTGTAAAGTATTAGCTTGTCAAGATTAATAGATATTAAAACAAGCTTTCCTTAAATAAAATCTTCATCACTTAAGCATTTACATTTTGATTAGCCATATATCAATTAACTTTGATATCCTTCTAAACCATAATGTATGTCAACATTTTTAGATCAAGTATGTTTTAGTTTCTTAAAACAAAACATTACATATATATTTACATTTAACATATTATTTCTAAAAATAGAAAACAACATATGACATCATGTGGTGCATCATTGAAATCTCTAGGGGATTTCATAAGATATTTTGTGTAGATTTGGACTCTACATATCTTACATGATCTTGGTTAGATTTGGTTGACTTTCGTATGATTTTTGTAATCTTGTTGTCAGACCCAGCGGCACCAAAATGTTACACGGGCGGAACCAATATTTTGGTTTCGTGGTCCGTCGTGACAGCAGATTGTTTGGCTATAAATAGCAAGCCAATCCAAGTTGTTTTCTCATCCATTTCTAGCATAATCACATACATTCCTTCTCTCTATTATTTCTAACTCAGTTTCATATCATTATAGTGATCCTCTTTTGTAGCAAAGAAGATCAAGGCATAATCAAGCTTCAACAAATAGTTGAAAGTCTTGTTTTTTTTGTTGTTGTATGATCTAGTATTGTTCATACATCATTGTTGTACCAAACCATCTTAAATTTCTGAGTGTGAGTGGTTAGTATTTTAGTCCTTAAAATACATAGTGTGTGGGAGTGGTTGTACCCTTGTAAAAGAACTCGACATCTAGCTTTGTGTCACAAATAGTGTGTGAGCGAAGTGTAAAGGTTTCTCCGTCGGTGAAAGGAGCTTGTTGACTAGTGAAGTTAAACTCTCGAGCTGGAGACTGGGGGAGTGGAGTAGGGCAAGGAAAACCAGTCCTTATAGACCAAAGCACTATAAACAACTTGTCGTGGTTTGATTGTTTCTTTCCTTATTTACTCTTTATATTTTTTTTTTGGGTAAAGGGGTTTACCCCGGTAAATATATAACCAAAAAATAATGTTAAGTACAAATGGAATGTGGCTGAAGTACCACATTAACCTCAAGCGAAGAGCTTGATAAACACTAGTGTTTATGACATGCCATAAACACAAAAACCTAGCTATATTACATCAACAAACTAGGCATAAACAAGTAAAAAAACTTGTACCAAGCGAGCATCCCGCGTCCAGCCACTCCACGAAGGGAGCAAGTTAACCCAGGAAGTTAGCCTCCTTAAAAACCCTTTCCAAGAAAAACCCAAAGGGAAAAACCTTGGAGTAGGGAAAAAGAGTACAACCCTTACCCGGCACTCCCTTCGTGTATACATATACTTGGAATCTTCAATTTATCCAAAATCAATCGAGACCTCGAGGTTAGCTTCTTGAACTTGAAAGTAACCAGCTTCAACCGAATAGTAGAGACAATGGTGCTAACCACATCAGCAACAGAAGACTTCTTACGCTTGAACAGCCTAGAATTGCGTTCCATCCAAACGAAGTAAGTAGTAGCAGCAAGCAATAATCTAGAAAGGATACTACTAACCGACCGCCCCTTAGATAAAGGAATAAGAACTGTAACAATACTCTCCAACGAAGGTGGGACTGTATCCATACCAGATAAACTCCGCACCTGAAACCAAACCTGCATAGAAAATTGGCACTCAAAAAATAAATGAGAATGAGAATCCGGAACCAATTCACAAAGCGGGCATCTAAGCAAGGCCAAATCAACGTCAGGACCAACATCCCATTGGCGCATCCTATCCTGAGTCTTTAGCTTCTGTTGAATAGCGAGCCACAGATGTATAGCATGCCTTGGAATACATTGAGAGAACCAAGGAACATTACACCATTCAACCAAATCAGCCCTAAGACGCAGAGATTCCCACGCACCCGAGACTGAAAAATAACTAAAATTGCCATCCAGGTTACGCCATAATAATCCATCATCAATATCATTTAGAGTAGGAACCGGTAGAGCATCTAACAATGGAAATCGAGATAACCAATCCAATGGCCATCGCCAACCATCAGATTCAATAAGATCATAAACCGAGTCAGATAAATTAAACCCCGCTCGTGCAATATCTCTAGCAGTAAGTAAATTACGAATCGGGCTTAACTGACACCACATATCAAACCAAACCGAAGTGTCCTTCCCATTATTGATCTTATGCCAAATAAAAGGACGAACCTTTGGTCTAATGGCCAGAAGCTTGCGCCAACCCCAGCTAACATCCCCCAAACAAGGGACATCCCAAAAACTTCTCCCACGAAGTTTATACGAATGGATCCATTGCACCCATAACGACTCTTTATGTGTCAAAATACTCCAAATGTGAGTAGTCATAAGCGCAATGTTAAAATCCTCCAAACGACGAATACCAAGGCCACCTTCATTCGTTGGCTTACAAACAGATTCCCAAGCAACCTTAGCCTTTCCCCTTTTCATTTCTCCTTGACACCAAAGGAAACCCCTCATAAGCTGCTCAAGCTCATGGATAATACGAGTAGGAAGGATAAAAACAGAAGCCCAGTATAAATGCATCGAAGATAAGACAGATCTCAACAATTGAAGCCTACCCGCAAGAGATAAGAACTTATTGCGCCAATCATTCACCCGACCTTCCAGTTTTTCAACAAGCACCTTGCAATCCCTATAAAGAAGTCTTGATGATATAAGGGGGACACCAAGGTACCTAACAGGGAGAGAACCTTCTGCAAACGGCATAGACTGGAGAATAGCAGCTTTAATAGCATTTGGAACATTACAAAAGAAAGCTGTACTTTTAGGGATACTTGGGACAAGACCCGAAAAGTTCTTGAAATCCTCCAAGGCCTGCATAATGACATTAACAGAATCCTGATGGCCTTTAGCAAACAAGAAGAGGTCATCTGCAAAACAAAGGTTAATAATTCGCTGTTGCTCACACAAATGATGAAACTGAAAATCAACCGAATTCGAAACCTTTTTCTGCAATATAAGAGTTAGCACTTCCATAACCAGCGTAAACAAGTATGGAGATAACGGGTCACCTTGTCTAAGGCCCCGCTTACCTTTAAACCATGATCCAATCAACCATTTTGGAGTTAAAACCAAAACCAATCAGAATAGCCCTAAGAAAATTCCAATCAACCGTATCATATGCCTTCTGAATATCAACCTTAAACGCACATCTAGGAGGACCCCTTCCTCTATGATAATTCCGCATAAGCTCTTGGGTAAGTAATATATTATCAGATATACGACGACCAGGAACAAATGCCGATTGATTAATACTAACCAACTGACCAAGGCCTTCTTTAATACGATTAGCAAGGATTTTGCTAATGCATTTATACATGACATTACAGCAAGAAATAGGCCGATAATCATTAATCTTAGATGGGGTAGACACTTTAGGAATCAAAGATATAATAGTATGATTAATCTCCTTGAGAAGCTTACCATTAATGAAAAAGTCACGCACAGCAGTCCTTACCTCAGCACCCACAATATCCCATGCTTTCTTAAAGAAAGCAACCGTGTACCCATCGGGACCAGGAGCTTTATCATCCCCCATAGAAAATATAGCATCCTTAATCTCCGCATCCGTAACATGACGAACCATCGAACCAGCCAATTGAGGAGGAAGAACATTAGAGAATATACCATAATCATCAAAAAGAGTACAATTTCCTTCCATACCAAGAAACTGTTCATAGTGAGCAACAAAAGCACCTGCAACCTGATTACCCTCGTACAAGACATTGTTTGCATCTCTAACCAATTCAATTCGATTACGGGCACATTTGCTTTTAACAATATTATGAAAATAGGCCGTATTAGAATCACCTGCATGAAGCCATTGAACTTTAGATTTCTGCTTTAAAAACCGTTCTTCATCTAATGTAGCCTCCTTATATGCAAGAAGATAGTGAGCATGTTCATCCCGTAGTTCAGAATTAGACGGATCTGTATCAATAGCCTTTTGGACGTCATCTAACTCCTGCCGATTCCTAACTACCCGCTCATGAAGATTACCTTGACTGTGCAAAAGCTTACGAAAAGGAGATTTCAGCCCCTTTAAGCGTTGAACAACACGATACATAGCACAACCATGAACATTAAGATTCCATCCCGCATTAACCGTATCACTAAACCCATCTTTATGAACCAAGAAGTTCGAGAATTTAAACGGTTTAGGCTTAGGCTTAGTAACCTGAGAAATACGCAGAACACACGGAGAATGATCAGAAATACGATAAGGTTGAAATATGGCAAACGAACCTGGAAACAAGTCAGCAAATTTCAGATTGCCCATCACCCGATCAATTTTCTTCAATGTACCAAAGGAACCTCTTGGTTTCTGATTCCAAGTAAAATGAAGACCAGTACTATTAATATCCTCAACCTCCATTTTCTGAACACAATCTTTGAATTCAAGCATAGCAATGTCAGGAGCATAACTACCACATGAATGATCTTCCAACTTAAGAGCCGCATTAAAATCCCCCAACAAAACCCAAGGCCTAGTACGCATAAATCCAGCATGGCATACAAGATTAGACCAAAGGGCACGCCGATGAACATAATAATTATCTGCATATACAAAAGAACAGAAAAAAGTTTTGCTGTCTGCCCGAGTATTAACCTGAATATGCATAACCTGGTGAGTTTGAGACATAATCATAACATCTACAATATCATCATTCCAACCAAGTATAATACGGGAACCCTTATCACACA
Source organism: Chrysanthemum seticuspe (assembly GCA_019973895.1). Classification (NCBI taxonomy): domain Eukaryota; kingdom Viridiplantae; phylum Streptophyta; class Magnoliopsida; order Asterales; family Asteraceae; genus Chrysanthemum; species Chrysanthemum seticuspe. The sequence continues at coordinate 56,791,069 of BPTQ01000003.1, forward strand.
GACTACCATTTGACGTCCACTTCCACCGACGACAAACTTTACGACATGTATCATACACCACCGAAGCATCAACATGAGATTCCAAGATAGCACATACACTAAGATTATTATCATTGACCACCTGTTTAACCTCTTTTTGTTTAGGGGAATGGTTCAAACCCCTTATATTCCAAGAGGCGATACTAAACATCAGGGACATTCAGAACAGGAGTGCTTGCCCCTGATTTATCAAATAAATTACCTGTTTCATCATAAATATTCTCAATCACATCATCCTCATCAGTAGCCAGAGAACCAAACGGGTTAGATGTAGTCACATTAGCGCCTAAATTTGGGTTAATAGTTTTAGGTGTAGGATAGATAGTACTAGAACTAACATTGGGAGCAGATTGGTTATCTTTATTCACCTCAACATCTTTACCAGTAGGAGAAGTATTATGCGAAGTAGAAGGACCTACCGGGTTAGATGTAGCCACTTTAGGATTAGGGGGCTGATCCGCATTAGTACTAGCACTTCCTTGAACCGGATTGCTAGTAGAAGGTGTAGAGACAGATTTAGACCTATACTGCATATTTTTACCCACAGGGACCCCATTAAATACAGTTCCGGTTCTATTATCCCTAGCATTCTTTTTAGCTTTACCCTTTTTCCCAACAACTTGAAATCCATCCTGGTTAACCTCCACAACCGGTGTAGTCACAACTTTCTTAGGACAAGTATCACAAGAATGACCAAATATCAAACAAACATCACATCTAGGAGGTTTCCACTCATACTCCACCTTAATAGTTTCAGAAGAGAAGCCAAGCCTATCCATGTATGGGACCCCCACAGTAATAGACTCCTTAAGAGGAGCATGAGAATCAATTTCAATTAAACACCGAGCAAAACTACTCCTACCCCAAGAATCAGTACACATAGAACTAGTATAGGAATCAAGCATAATCGGCTTACCAATGTGTGTTGCAATAATACTAATACCATCCTCAGAGAATACCTGCAAAGGAACATCATGTAGCTTAACCCATACCGGGATACGGGTTAATTCCTCTTTCATCAAACTAGTACTCATGGTCCACTTCTTTAGAATAATAGGGCTGTTTTTGATCATCCACGGACCACCTTCTAAAACATTCTCCAAGCCAACCTGTGAGTCAAACTTAAAGAAAAAGAAGCCTTGTGCATTCATCATAATCCGTTTAAGACCATACTTAGCCCAATTGTTACGAACAAAGTACTCAACCACTGGGAATGCAATACGCTTGCCAATGAAATATCCATACAAGGTGTTATCAAATTTAGTGCTAATATTTTCTACCACCTTAATAGGAATGGACACGTCAACACCATTAAAAATATTATCAACTTTGAGTTCACGAAAGTTAGACTTACCTTTGACAGGATTAGCTTTAGTACCTTGAGTATGAGTCGTTTGAGAACCACTGGCTACTCCCACATATGTCATTGACTGCTGAAATTCAGTTGTTTGAACAATCGGGCTCTCATTGGTAATATTATTATTCGAAACAGTACCTTTCAACTTGCCAACAAGATTACTCACACGAATACCATCACCTTTAGGCAAAGTATCATCATCTTGAGTAACCACCTGATCACCACTTTTTGCAACCCCAATAGCCTTACTTCCCGTTACAGGTGACGGATCCAACGAAGCCCCAACAGCCCCATGAATACCACTATTAGCTGCTCCAAGAACCTCACCAAGAGTTGGGAATTCAGATTGCACAACACCCGTGTTACCCCAAAATAATGAATCATGTTCAGCACTTTGTACCTTTGGATTAACACTCGAATCAATGTTAAATTCACGATAATTCAAAGGCATATCCCTTCAGCCTTTGCATACGAGCTTCAAAGGCTTCCACATCAACGTTATTAGTACCAATCTTATCCATAAGTCAAGCAAGAACAGCAACGAACAAGTAAAACCAGAAATCAAAAGTAACGAACCCTAAAAAAAACCCTAAAAAAACGATTAACAAAAAAAACCAAGGAATACCACGTCAAATTCCAATACGATGACCTTATAGCAGCTAAGGCATGAGTTCAAGCACCAATTAACTAACCAAAATCCTCCATGCTAAGCACAAAGAATAAAAACGAATAAGAAATCCGAAACCCTAAAACTTGCGACAAAGCAAAACCCAAAAAACACCTTGCGATCAATATAATCTGGACACAATTAGATAATATACGAATGTAATCACATAACAGGAACAGATTATAGTAATAGAAGAGATATTGGATCTTGCATATTGTCGATTAGGATAGTTAGGGATGAAGAGAATCGGATTTCTTTTTTTTTTCTCCAGAGCAATTCGATTTTAGGGTTTATTATTTACTCTTTATATATTACTCGCATATTGTTTATTATTCAGTAACATATCTTTGATCAATATCAATTGATTTTACAATAAGTTTCAAAAACAAGATTTTAATCGGTAAACTATTCAACCCCCCTTCTAATTTTCCACAATTGGTACCAGAGCCTCGTTGCTCAAGAATTTCTAAAATATATTGTATTTTATAAACTTGAAACGATCCATGGATTCCGAAAACTTTAAAGAAGGGTAATCTATGCAAAGACCACCACTCTTTGAAACCAATGGATTTATCTATTGGAAAAACCATTTTGAAATATATGTAAAGTCAAAAGATATAGATGTTTGGTTTGTTATCATTAAAGGAGACTTTAATCCTACAACAAAAGATATTTCAAGTGATGATCAAAAGAAACTAATAGCCAAAAATAATGAAGCTAAATTGATGCTTTATAATGCTTTGCCTATAAAAGAATATGAAAGAATTTTTATGTGTGAAACTGCAAAAGAGATTTGGGAATATTTAATTATTACACATCAAGGAAATTCACAAGTAAAAGATAACAAAATTGATCTTCTTGTTCAACAATATGAACAATTTGTTATCCCTGAAGATGAAACCATTGATTGTGGATTTGCTCGCTTTAATACTATCATTACTTCTCTTAAACACTTGATGAAACTTTTCGTAGTAAGAACTTTGTTAGGAAATTTTCTTAGAGCACTCCATCCGAAGTGGAAAGCAAAAGTAACGGCTATTGAGGTATCAAAAGATCTCTCGATAACGTCACTTGACGAGCTAATTGGAAATTTCAAAATACACGAAATGGTGATGGAGAAAGATTCGGAGATCATCAAAGGAAAAAGAGAGAAAGTCAAATCTGTTGCTCTAAAGGCAAGAACGAAATCTAGTGATGATGAAGAATCTTGCTTGGGTAGTGAAGATGAGGAGTATGCTATGGCCGATAGAGATTTCAAAAATTTCTTTAGAAGAAGAGGAAAGTTTGTAAGGCAACCCCAAGATGAAATGAAGTCATTCTGAAAAGATCGAGATGACAAAAAGGGAAAAGGTGAAAGGAAGTGCTTTAGATGCGGTGATACAAGTCATCTAATAGGAGATTGCCCCAAGCCACCTAAAAGCAAAACTCAACGAGCTTTTGTAAGTGGTGCTTGGAGTGATAGTGAGAATGATGAAGAATCAAGCAAGGATGAGATCGCTCTAATGGCACATGAATCAAACGAGGTACATTCCGACTCATCTTACTCTTCTATTGATGATGACACTTTGCAAAAACAATATAATCAATTGTGTGAGCTTAGCTTAAAAATCATAACTAAAAATAAGTTTCTAAAGACTAAAAAGGAATTTTTAGAAAACGAAATTTATGAGTTAAAAGAAAAGGCAAAACGATTAAAAAAGGGCAAATCAAATGACGATGGTTGCAAATCATGTAAAGAGCTTAGTCTTGAAATAAAAAAGCTAAAACTCACACAAGAAGTTCTCATTGAACATAACTCTAAATTTAAAAGATTTAACAAAAACAATTCTTGTGCCGATGAAATAGTAAGAATTCAAAAAGTACCAGGAAACACAAGTGGATTAGGTTTTTATGAAGTACTAATTCCAAATAGACAAACCAAAACGACCGAAAAAGACAAAAAAAACTGTCACATCTGCTGTAGTACAGCACGGACCAGACGGACCCAAAAATAGTGTTCCGTCCGTTGAAAGTTTTGGTGCCGTGGTATCTGCATTAGGACAGAATGCTTGCAAAATGGACCGTAGTGAATTTGTCAAGGTAACAAAGAAAACCAAAGATGTTGTTAAACTAAAACCTGTTGTTACATTAGGAGTAGAACTTTCTAGAAATGAATTTAGATCTAAAACTACTCAATAATGACCTAAAACACCTATTGCCAAACGCCCCTTTCCCAAGAGCAACTACAACATACAACCCAACTATCAACATACCGTTTGGAATCAAAACTACCCTAGACCATATCAAACTCCAAATTAAATGCCATGGAACCCTTACCCATCATTTCCATACATGAACCAAGTAAATGGAATGTTTAACCCAAACGGACCCATGAGATATTGGGGACCAAATGCTTGAGTTTTTTGTGTCATAGGTATGTTTGAAAGTTGGATTGGAACCTGATGAAAGGATAAAAGATAGTGGATGCTCAAGACACATGACGGGTAACAAAAGCCTCTTCTCAACATACCAAGAGTAATTGTAACACCCCCAATATTTGGTACAACAGGATATTATTTATAAAAACCCTAATAGTTCTTGAAAAAGTTCTCTCCCCTATGGAGATTTCCGGCCGCCACTTCCTATTCAATTTCCGGCCATAAAACCTCATCTACACGTCCTCTCTACCCTCTAATTCGTTATTGGGTATGCAATACGTTGTATTTGATGCGTTTTTTATTTAAAGAAGTGGCGGCTGATTTCTTTTCTCATGAATACCTTATGAAATCTCCATATCTGATGGTGGCTGGTCATATCATGATCCTAATCGTTCTTAAATCGTTATACTTCTGGTCTTCTTGATCAGGTATACCCTAATCTAGGGTCGGTTGGTTTAACGATCATGGTTTGATCGTTTTTTTTGTTTATGTTGTGCTCTATTGACAAAACCCTAATTCTAGGGTTTCTTATCTATTATCGGTGGTTGGCCTGATCTTTGATTGCAATTAATTGGTGCTTGATATATGCTTGATGGTGGTGTGTGCTTCAACGATCTAATGGAACCCTAAATTAGGGTTTCGTTATATTTTTTCTGCACGTGATGATTATCTGATCATAACTCTGAAGGTAAACCCATTCTAGGGTTTGTTTTGTTGATTGCAAGTTCTATATCAGATTTAAGTATTATGTACGTGGGTTTTTTGAGAGATAGTGTTATTGGAAGTTAAGTTTTGTTGGGTTCTTATTCAACAACTCAAGAGAACGTTATTGGAAGTTAGGGTTGAATACCCTATTGTTGTATCATGCATTGATATGGCTGCTGGAGTTGTGTATGTTAGGGTTTTCGGTAGCCCTATGATTGGTGTCAATTCGATCTACTTTGCTCTACATGGCTGGTCGTTGTTACTATGTTGTGTGGGGGTGATGGTGTTGAATCTGACTTTGATTACGATGCGGCTTATTCTTGTTATGGTTTATCTTTGGTGCCGTAGTGAAACCTGGCTGATTTGCTATCTTCATGGTGTCATTGATGGAAGTTAAGTTTTTGGGGACTCTTGTTCAAAACCCCATGTACACAATCACGGATCAGTTGCACTCTTATTCATCTTGGGGTCTCGTGATTGTATATGCTGGAAGTTAGGGTTTGTAAATCCTATTTTCATACGCTACTGGTCATCATGCTGGTGTTTATGAATTGTGTTCGGTTTAGCATCTAAACATACACCGTTGGAGCAAGTTTGCTTGCTGCTCTATCCGTGGTTTTAGAGTCTTTCACCAACCTTTGTGTGACATTTGTTAACTGAATCTCGAGACTGATGATCCATGTGTGGGCAAGTTGGAGGATTCTTCATGGAAGTTAAGGTGGACCGCCATAGTGATATAGAAGGCTCAAGTGCTTTTCTTGAGTAATATTGTTATTTTTATGTATTTTTGTCATTATTGGTAGGTTCATTTTATTGTAAGTTATAGGAATGGTGTGTCATTCTTATATTTGTGTTTGTAAGTGTCCTTAGGGACTGAGGTGAGGGATATCACCCTCATCCTATGTACCTCAACGTTTTTTGGAGTAATACATTTTACCGGAGTGAATTAACCCTTTTACCCAAAAAAAAACATACCAAGAGTATGACGGAGGTAATGTCACTTTTAGTAGCAATCTCAAAAGCAAAATCATTGGCAAAGGTACGATCACTCATAACTCCCTAACAATGGAAAAAGTCGCTCATGTTGATAGGTTAGGATTTAATCTACTTAGTATTAGCCAACTATATGATAAAAAGTATAAAGTACTATTTGAAGAAAATGGTAGTAAAATACTAAAAGATGGTAATTCTAGGATTTTCAAGCGTAAGAAGTCTACTGTTGCGGAAGTGGTTAGCATCATTACCTCTACTATTCAGTTGAAGCTGGTTACCTTCAAGTTCAAGAAGCTAACCTCGCGGTCTCGTTTGATCCTGGATAAATGGAAGATTCCAAGTATATGTATTTCTCACGAAGGGAGTGCCGGGTAAGGGTTGTACTCGTTTTCCCTACTCCAAGGTTTTTCCCTTTGGGTTTTTCTTGGAAAGGGTTTTTAAGGAGGCAGACTTCCTGGGTTAACTTGCTCCCTTTGTGGATTGGCTGGATGCGGGATGCTCACTTGCTACAAGTTTTTTTACTTGTTTATGCCTAGTTAGTTGATGTAATATAGCTAGGTCCTTTGTGTTTATGGCATGTCATAAACACTAGTTTATCAAGCTTTCGCTTGAGGTTAATGTGGTATTTCAGCCACATTCCATTTGTACTTAACATTATTTTTTGGTTATATATTTACCGGGGTAATACCCTTTACCCAAAAAAAAAAAAAAAAAAAAAAAAAAAAAAAAAAAAAAAAAAAAAAAAAAAAAAAACTTGAAGAGTTGGTGATGAAGTACTAAGTGACTTGAGTGGATTTAAACTCAAGAAGATCACTTAAACTTGCTAGAGATTTGATGAAGTAGCTTGATTTTTGGAACTTCCTTGCATAAACTTGGAGTTTATAGATCAAATGATGGAAGATGTGAAGGATTTATGATATGAACGACCAAGAATAGATTGTGGAGGTCTTTAGGATGTATTTTACTTCCTATTTATAGGATGGAAAGTTTGGTTAACCATATATTGGGTTAAATATTAACCATGGTTAAGTTAGGACACTTGTAAAGATCTAAATGTACCATGGTTAGGATGATGCCACCAAAATGATGACTCCCCCCCCTAGGTCGGCCTAAACAAGATAAGATGACTTAGGTGGTTAGTTTTGGTATTATCTTGGTTACGGAGTGAGTTTTGGTTCCGTTAATCGCTAATCGTAAGCCGTTAAGCCATAAAACGTAAAACCGGGTATCGTAAAAATACGAAACTTGTAGGAATGATGAAACTCATCATTATACTCCATCTAAAAATATAAAATGGGTGATAAGTCTCATTGGGTGCAAAAATGCTGGTTAAAGCTGGAAATATGGGTCAAAAACGCGTAATTCGCAGTTTATCAGAAAAGAACGAAATTTTAGGGAAACGACCGTGAATTTATTTAGAGTAGACTAAAATTAGTCTAAAAGTGATATGAGATGTTAAAATGTGTTTTTCGTCATACGCGGGATAACTTTACAGTTATTCGTGAAATTTAAAAGTTACGCGATTTAAGCAAAAATGTAGAACGTACAAGGTTAATTCCTTTATGGTCAAAGGAGGAGGGAAATATGTTTGACTTTTCCAAAAAATGTAAAAGTGTCAAAAACATATTAGAAACACAGTGCAGGAATCGTTAAGTCTGGATGTAAGTAGAATTGTTTAAAACGTAAGTTTAGTTTTGTTCTGCGCTGGGCTTATTTGGTAATATTAAAAATAATAATTCTTAAAAATTCTCAAATTAATCATGAATGATCTAAAAATTTATCTGATGCGAGGAAAATTGTCAGGGTTGATTTTCGTTAAGCGCGTGATGTTTAAACGGTGGACCGTCCAAAACGAAACTTTAAAACGATGTTTACTTAATAACTTTTGCGAAAATGATCTAACGATGGTCGAATTCTCAGGTCATTACTAAAATAATTTATCTTACGAGAATGTGAAATAAAATTTTTACGGATGAATAGTGAAAGTGAATAGTAAAAGTGAATAGTAAATTCTCGAAAATGAAAAGTAACCTAAAAATGCGGGTGGTTACACAATTATGAAATTCGTAGGATACGTGAAACTTCCTACACAGACGGGCAATGCCTTAACTCTACCAAGGAAATTACATCTAACTCTAGGATTATCGGGATCTTGCCTAGTTGGGATAGGCTTCTTCATCACCCAATTATAGTATGTGCTAGTCATGATGTTTATTGGGGACTTGCGGTCAATGTAGGCCTTTGCCACAAATAGATGTCCTATGCAACATGGTATGTTGAGATTCCAAGGGTTCCCGAACTTGATCCTAGGGCTTTTCCTAACATACATGTGACGGAGGTCGCGCACTAAGTGTGGGTGGCGAGAGAGTTCCTCTTCGGTAGGAAACTTATTGAAATAGTCATCACCTACTTCATTTACTTCATCGGTAGATTCATTCTTAGGAGTCTCACTAACCTCAAGTATCGTCTCATGGTTCGCTTCGTCATTGGTCCTATTAGGTTTCACTAAGGTGATGGTATTGGCGAATTCAACGTGCTTGGCTAACTTACTTGGGTCCTTAATTTTCACACCGGAAGCTTCGGGAGAATGAGTCGAGATGGCATTAACCTTTTCGGTGGTCTTCCTATCACTATTGGCCATGGCTTTCAAAAGGTTATCTATTTTCCTGTCAATCTGGCTTGTTGTTGGTTAAAGCGGTCCGAAAGCTTGGCTATTTTGAGCTTCTTGGGATGTAACTAGGTGTTGCAACATCCCTTCTATGTTTTGTTGGCTAGGCTGTGAGAGGGGGGCCATGAGAAATCATTGGAGGTGAATTCTTGGTTTGTCCCTAATAGAAGTCGGGTTTGCCCCTCCATGCTTCTCGGGCGTCATTGAAAGTCCTTAGTCCAGGTGTTGTAGGGAATCTTCCTCCCATTCCATTGGTACACGAGGATGCGTAGTCAATGGAAGCTTGTTCGGGGAGTCTTGTGCAAGTACGAGTGTCATGGGGACCACTACATAGATCACACAAGGAAGAGACTTTGTTCACTTGGCGTGAAGACTTAGGATTTTCATAGGAGCTCATTAGGAATTTGACTTGATATTTAAGTTCGAGCATCCTACAATCGAAAGTTTGTGAGTCAATGGGAGGCAAAGAGATTGCCTTGACGGTTTTGGGCAACTCACGGGGGTCATTCCAACTTTCGTTGTCATAGAGAGCAAGGTCCTCAATTGTACCCCACGATTCTTCCGCGGTGAGATCACTAAGTTTACCACCGGCCGATTGGTCGATGGATTGCTTAGTTGAGAAGTTAACATGATCGTAAAAGATTTGGACTTGAAGCCAAAGATCAATGCCGTGATGAGGGACTTTATGAAGCAAGTCCTTGAATCGAGTCCATGCTTCGTAGAGAGATTCACCTTGACGTTGTTGGAACATCAAGATTTCATTCCTAAGCTTAGTAGTTCTCCCCGGTGGGAAAAATTGGGCAAGGAAACGAGTAGTGAGATTATCCCAACTTGAGATGGAGCCGGCGGGAAGTCGCTCAAGCCATTTACTAGCTTGGTCCCGTAGAGAGAATTGGAAGAGACGCAAGCACGTGGTCTCCCGAGTAGTAGCATCAAGGTCGATGGAATCGACTATTTTAAGGAAATCCTTAAGATGTTGATTAGGATCTCCGGAACGAAGTCCATGGAATGCACATCCATTTTGCACCAACCAGATGGTGTCGGATCGCAGGGCCGTAGTTTGAGCTTGATCGGGGAGCTCAATACTGTTCCTATAGCCTAGGTGGCTTGGTCTAGAGTATTCCCCAAGAGTACGGCCTCTTGGCGGGTCATTTGGTGGTGGGTTGATGAGTGGTGGTTGATTATCACCTTCCATGATGAAAAGTGATGGGATTTACGAACAAAGGTTGCGAAGAAGGGGGATAGACTACGAGGAAGCTAAAAATGAGGAAAAAAAAGGCTTACTTGATAGGAATCAAGCAAGGGAACCTAAACGAGATAGAGATCTAACTAGCTATTCTATTTCCCGGCAGCGGCGCCAAAAACTTGATAAGCGTACAACGCGGGTTCGGGGTCAAAGGAAACTTCCTTTTCTTCGAGCAAGTTTGTCAACCACCTAGGAAGTGAACCTAATCGTTGTAGTGTAGTATTAGGGTAAGCCTCAGGGATTGATGTCGTTCTCTAGGGGAATTAGGAATGCTAGTGAGAAATTTACTACGCTAAGGTTGAGGTTGAGGAAGATTATTTTTTTATCTTTTTTATATTTTTTTAGAAAACTAAAGGTACGATCTTGGGGTTTAGATTTGGGGGGTGGTACTTCTACCGATTACTCTACTATTCTAATTATCTAACTAATGGGTAGTCTATGTCTTTTTGAAGTGTGCTCGTATGATGATTAAAGATGTGTCTACCTAGATACTATTACTCCCTAGTTATCTTTTATTGAGGGTTGAATTGTCACGTCCTTATTCTTAACGCGTTGTGTTTTCTAAGGTCGTAGGGTGTGCTTTTATCCCTAACTCTTTGAAGCTACCTAAGGTTAATGACTATAAAATCTCTAGGATTCATAAACTTAACACTAAGGTTATCTTTGAATGTTTAGCGTACAATTCCACAAGTAACTAAATTAATGTTCAACAAAGATTAATCAAGCATTAAAAACACAACGATGCCTTCATGCACTCCTAAGCCAATTACAATTAAGATAAGAGACAACCAATCAATATTTAATAACTAGGTTTCATATATCTAAGCAAACACACAAGTAAATTAGTCGGACATGTTAAACATGCAAGCATACACACATTCAACTGAAGACATAATGAAATCAAGGGAATAAATAACTTATCTCGATGTAAAATAGGGTATTAGAACCCTAAAATACTGTCCAAACCGGACTACAATCATTTTAGGTTTTTACTCCACAAGTCTACCTCTTTAAAAGTCTGAAAATCGAATTCTATAGATAGATTTACAACTGCGACGGCGTCACCTTTTAATTGTGACGCCGTCAGATCGCCGCCATTAGGGTTTCGTCTTGGCCAAGTCAACTTTGGGACGGCGTCACGTTGTGGATGTGACGCCATCAGCCTTTAGCTCTGACATCGTCTGAATCTGGATCTAGGCCGTCTGAGGAGAAAAGTTTCCGTGACGCCCTACTCTTCAAAGCCTGATGGCGTCAGGTGTAAAATAGCAATTTCACTCCTGAGTCGTCACAAATATAGGGACGGCGTCGCCCTTTGTTTGGGACGCCGTCAGGTGCGTTTCCAGCAGCTTGAGTGTCTTGATCTTGAATTCAACCATTTTCTTCACGTATTCACTCCTTTTCGTCCAAATAAGCATCATTCCAGCATTTTGCCTTCAAGAGACCTAAAAAGTGAAAAGGAACCAAATTAAGCAGTAACGGATATAAAAGTGGTCGATTAAGGGCTTAAATGACCCCTTAAAAGTGTACGTTTTAAATCCTTATCATAATTCAAAGTTGGCAAAAGCCTTTTTCTGTAAAGTATAGGATGATTAAATAAGCCCGTTAGATGATATAAATTTGAAATCATTCTCCCCCTCATATCAATGACTCATTTTATGAAAAGTTTAAAAGCGCTGAAGTCATTGATTGAGTTTCCATATTTATGAAAACTCCAAGTCTGGTTGATTTTCAAGCAACTCGTTTTCCATCATTTTGAAAAACAAATATTTTTCTAAAGAAATTTTAGAAAGAAAAAGATTTGTGTAGGAATAACCGTCTTTTTGTTAAATTAAATATTTTTCAGATATGCTAGCTCGTCGCCAAATTGAATCTGTTGATTTATGTTTTAGGATGAGTGCTTGATATACAAAGAAATCGATTTAGCGCAACACTTTCCTTTCTTTAAAAGCGAGTTACAGTCTGAAATAACTGCAAGCCATAATTTTAAGCCCGGGTTACTGCTTGAAATGACCGTAAGCCATTGTTTAAGCGCGGGTTACAGTCTGAAATAACTGCAAGACATAATTTAGGCATGTTTTGAAAAACTTTTGAACTTCTGCTCGAACTTCATCTAAAGTCCCGTGCCGTTATTGAAAGACATTTCTAAGACTGTAGATGTTATCGATACCAGAAGACATGCCTTGAGAAAACAATATTTTTGGTATTTTCAAATTTTCTGATTTTTATGGATTTTTGTTGATTTATATTTTTCTATTTTCTTTTTTTGCTGGTTTTATAATTCTGTATCTTGGTTTTTGAAAAATATTTACAAAGAAGATGATATTATTTAAGAAGATGATGATACGAGTATTGAGATAAGGATATCGATCAGCACGTTGTAGAAGATAGAAATCATCATCTCTTTAACTTTCACCACCAAAGCTTTCGAGGCTCCTGAATCGTCGTCAGAACTTGAGCCTTCTAAAAGTGAGACTTTGGTAGCTTCCCCCCAAACCGAAAATCTTCTTGTTGAGCAGTTTCAAAGCTCTCTTTCAAGCTTGCCTTAGCCAGGTGCACAGCGGAGCACACCGTATCATAAATCTTGCTGCTCCTTTTAAGAATGATCATCATGATTCTCCGTTCGGGGTTTCATCAAATAGAACAACAACGTATCATCTCACGCTTGAATAAATCTTCTCATGTTTCTTTCCACTGAAGTCCGAAGTGATGCATACCAAAAAGTGTCAAGAGACCACTTCCCCCAAGTAGTTGAAGTGATGCAGTCAGTCTCATTGTATAAAGCTCAAGAACCCGAATACACATATATGCCCGAAGAAAGAAAAAAACCTATAGCAACGAAGTAGCAGATTGAATCACTGATCATTTCCTAGGATATCAACTCCGGAATGTATGATTAAGCTCGGTCATATGAATCTTTTGTGCGTCCTCGATGTACACATTTCTCTCCCCTGATGATAGTGTATAAAGCTCAAGAACCTGAAGTACACGAATAACCAAAGCAAGAATAACCAATAACATTGAAGTAGCAGGTTGAATCACTGGTTATCTCTACGTATGTCAACTCTGAAATAAGTGATTAAGCTCGATCATGTGAACCTGCTGTGCGTCCCCAATGTACACATTTCTCTCCCCTGATTGCGATATCATCGAAATTATCACACAGTTGTGTACCTCTTTTATCATCAGAAACTGTCTCTTACATCTCTTCCCCTATGTAGTTGGAGTAAGAACACTAACAACCACGAGTAAAGTTGTGCATTTAGATGTATGTCTCCTTCCCCTTTGTTGGTTTTGATACCTCACAATCAGCAACACATAATAAACCCATATACTTGAAATCTTGTTAGAAGGTCAAATGAATCTGTGAGAATCAACTTGCTGAAGAACAATGTGAGCAAATCTAATTAGGGATGAAATCAGGCTTTTCACTCTCCCCCAATTAGTGCTTTCCCTAAATATGAAGAAGTTTGTTGATGCATATGAAGAAGTTTGTTGATAATTAAATGCTTGATGTTTTTAGTCTTCTAACACGCAGTGGAAAATGTAGAACAGACTGTAGACTCGACCTTCTTCATGATTATCCGTTTGGGGAACAGAATGTCAACATCTTCATCTCACCAAATACATTCCAATTAACTTACATATAGCAATCAGCCCGTAACGTACATACTAAATGGTAACACCAAACTAACAAGTTGGAATACTGATAATCTTGAATTTGTTGCCCGAGATAGGTGAAGGTGGATAAGATAGAATTACGGAGAATAAGACACGAAGAGATACAAAATCAACCAATCTCCGACACAAATCATTTCATAAGTCATTAAACCCGATCAGTGAACTTGTTGTGTGTCCTTGGTGTACACATTCTCTCTCTCCCTTGCTGATTACGATTGATCGGAATCAGTACAATGATGTGTACGTGAAGCATTAACTAGAAGCACTTAATAATTAATCATATCAACCCTTGAGAAGATGTCAACCAATGGCTCTTAGTATAAACTACATGTGAAGATGACCCGATAAGAAGAGACTCGGTTCTTACATGAGTTCTGAACTGTTGTGTATAAAAGCCGTATGACCATCTATTCTCAAATTTCAATCAACATGCAGTATATCAGCTCGTAAGAAGATGTCAACCAACGGCTCTTAGTAGAAACTACATGCAAAGATAATCCGATAGGATGAAGCTTGGTTCTTACATGAGTTTGGAGCCGTATGACCATTTATTCTCAGATGTCAATCAACATGCAGTATTTTCACACTTCTCCCCCTCAAGAATTGCATACGAAGTTGCCATTCTTGATTGAACAAGTGAAATCATCACGATATAGTTTATTCACACTTCTCCCCCGCAAAAATTGTATACGATGTCTCCATTGCCAATTTTGATTGAGCAAGTGAAATGTAAATAGATCTACTTTGCCATTCTTGATTGAACAAGTGAAATCTGATGATGTAGTTTATTCACACTTCTCCCTCGCAAAAATTGCATATGATGTCGCCATTGCCAATTTTGATTGAGCAAGTGAAATAAGAATACAATCAATGGTAAATAGATCCACTTGATGACTGAGCGAGCATGGAAAGAACATGAAGCTTGTTGATGAGAATGGTCATAAACAAGAAGATTTATCCTCTTTCGAAGATAAAGCTCACTGAAGCGTAAACTTTTCTTTCCTTTAAGGAACGAGGCTTGAAGTGAAGTATTCAAATGTCATCTCTCTCTTTTCTACATCTGTTAGCTAACTCGTTACCAACCCCATTATCATTCAGCCGGCTCTTTATCGTGACTACTGATGTAGAAAACCCAATATGATAAACTTGAGACTGATGTAAAATAACCCGAACTTGTGACTTAACCTTGAACAAATGTGTGACAAAGAGCAGTGCAGAGAGTTCGTGCAACTTTGAATCCCTAAGTGCTCTATACTCTTCACCCAACCAACCATCAAGTATAAGACGTACATCACCTCTTGAAAATCCACAACTTCGTGTGACACTGAGCACTACAACATAACTCCTTAAAGTGATAGTTATTTTGTGGTAGTATAAAGGAAGAATTACCCAAAAATAACTAGATTTCCAAGTCTTCGTCATTGTACATGTTAAAACCTCGATCAAGGATCTCGAAGAATCTTCATCCAACCGTCCCCGATATCTTCAGATACTAAGTACACTCACCCGTGAAATTTCACTTCAACCACATATAGATAATACTGAATTAAGGCCGTCGTCACATCTTGTGGTTTAAATGCCCAGATCTAGCCCTTTTGATGTTTTAAATGAACTTTGATAATGGTTTTATCCCGACCTTAGTCAAAAGTACATACCCCGTAAAACTTTGTGATAACCAAAACTGCCATAAAGTATATCCAAGCAACCATCCAATACAATAAGTACACACTTTATCCCTTCTTCAAATTTGAAACTGTAGCACCAGAATCAGTTAAGATCCAGAAATAAACTTTCCTTTCTCCAGGATGGTTTCATCATCACGGGATTTTATAATTCTATGGTTTAAACCGAGAAATGGATTCTTTCGCGGGATTTTACAAAACCAAGAATAAACCGAGAGATAGATCCGGAAATGCACTTTTCATTCTCCAGGATGGTTCCTTTGTCACGGGATTTTACAAATCTATGATTTAAACCGATAAATAGATTCTTTAGCGGGATTTTAAAAAACCAAGACAAAATCGTAAGGAATGAAACATTGAATGTGTTATGACAAGTTTGGTTTTGGTGAATATCTGTTTTTTTTGCGTAAAGGGGAGTAATCCTGCACCCTGGTAAAATATATTAACCAAAAAAGTTTAAGTACAACGGATGAGAGTGAATCTCTCACCTCGGCCCGTTACATGGGCAACAAACACACACTAAAAGTGCACTAACCAAACAAATTACATAAGAAAGACATGCCAATCTTATGAACTACCAAACAACCAAATTTACTTCCTACCACGACCTAAGAGACTAACATCATACATGTCACACATATCCTCCAAGTGTCTCGGTAGATCGTAGACTTGCTCAGCATAATCATCAAAATCTTCAAGATCAAAACCCCCACCACCCCCAAAAGCCAAAAATGACGCCATAGGGTTATCTGGCTCCAAAACCTCATCCTCTTCACTGTCAGAACATGTCACATTCCCGACTTTAGAAAATGGGTTACTTACCTTGGTAGCAGAAGAATTCACAGTCTCCGGAGGCTTAGAAGCCGCACCAATATCAATACGAGAGTCCTTCCCCCGAGAACCATCAATACCTGCTTCCTTAGTAGTACCAGAAGACTCCCCAGTCTTCGCCGCGTCAGTAGTAGAATCAATCACAGTACTTGGGATGCCCGTGTCATCTTCCACCTCAAGAGTCCCAAAAGAGTTAGATGTAGTAACTGGTGTACCTTTAGCATTAACACTAGCAGCTGCCGGTGAATATCTGTTTGAGGAACATGCAATGGGTCATCAACAATTCTTCTCCTATACTTAGAATACTTCACAAAGCATACTAAGTAAAGTAGTATAAACTACTTCCCCCTGGAGGTTGACCTTATAACATCAAAGTACACGTTTATCCCCCATGATGGTTTCGAAGTTTCAGAAGCATCATTAACGTGTACAACCATATGCACGAAAAGTTCTTGTCTTAAGCAAACATCTTGAAAGATCATGAGTGACAAAGAAGATTATTGAAAGATTTTGCTTAGACTGTGAAGTATCATTGATGTTCTGTAGCGTCGAATAACCCATGATAATTTCTGATCACATCTCAACCTTTAAGTTCTTTGGCTAACACACCATCCTCATATTCTACCGGCTATTGCTGTGACCACTTGGTGAAGTAAACCCGATCTACCAATCTTGAAAATGAAGTAGAATTCCACAGATTTGTAACTTAAGCTTGTACTATCCTTGTGAAAAAGAACGGTGTACCCAATGTACAAAACATCTTGACGTATCCCCAACTGCGTGAGACACCAAAAGTGATAGCTACTTTGTGGGATAAGTGAGAAGGAATCACAAAAGTAACTAGATAGCCAAGTCTTCGTCACATTCAATATATGCCCAAAGAAGTCATCTTCGCGGAAGGGAAGAAAGAAAGAAGACAAAATAAGTACATGCGCCCGGAAAACCTTACTTCGAATCCAAATAAGAAATATCTTAAACAACCCCGTAGTCATTTTAGTTCAACTTGTAGAATCTAGCCGTGAAATACGTATTCCCCGTGAAGTTTAATGACTAAAATACCATCTTTAAACCAAAATTAGTCAAATCATATTTATCCAAAGATTAAATTCGGATTAACACATTTGATAAAATATAAATTAAAAAAATTATTAGATCATTTTGAACCAAATAGCCCAAGTCCACGCTTTGTGTTGCAAATTAGCCCAAAAAAAAAAAAAAAAAAAAAAAAAAAAACGCCTCTCTACCTTTATGGTATGCAATCGTTTTATGTTGTATATTCACAGGAATGGTGTCTATGGAATTCGTACCTAGATCTATTCGCATGTAACCCTAATATTCGGCTTCTTCTGTTAAGATTTATGGTTTTAGGGTTTCGCATGCTAATCGCCTATCAATTTGCTGTTATGGTTTATTACTATATGTCGTTATTCGGTTTTCTTGGGCAATCAAAACTTATCCCTAACCGCCTTTTGTAATCGTTAGGGTTTTCAGGAACGAAACTCTTTATTTAGGGTTTCGTATTTTGGTGTTGATTGGTTTTTGATGGTGTTTGTGTGTTGCTGATCGTTCATGTATATCTCATGTGTTATGCAAGTTGGATTTATTAATCCATTCGTTCATGTAAGTCGATCTGGTGATCGTTGTTTTTATGATAAGTGGTGTGATCCGTACTAGTGGGTTGAGAGAGGGAAGGTGATCATTACTTCCCGTTCACAAGATCTGTTATGATTGTTTACTTGTTTGGATCTGTCATCGGTTTGCTAGAGGTTAGGGTTTGGGAAACCCTATGTCGGTTCATCATGGTCCTTACGCTGCTATTTTTTTGGATTCTGATGATGAGTGTGACGGTTGAGTAGGGTTGTTATTAAACCCTATTTCAAGACTATGGCTGATTTCGTTCTTACTTGGTGGTTCGAGTTATTCCATAGTGCTTGTGGGTTGTATGTTGATCGCATGGCAGATTTGTGGTATGTTGATACCATTATTGATCCTGTTGCTACGGTTTTTATTATTGGTGGATTGTCCTGCTTTGATCATGTTGGTTAGGGTTTGAAACCCTATTGGTCGACTTGTGTTCCTGGTTATTATCATGCTACAAGTTGATCACCATGTTATTTGGAAGCTTGAGCCTGTTATTTTGCTTCAGGTTCGTTACCATTGGAAGTTAGGGGTTCACCCTATTTGATTACCGATCTACTTCTTGGACTTAATTCCGATCATGAGGTCGTTGTGGGTTGGTTAATTGGAAGTTAGAGCTCTATGACGTCTTTTGAAGAATCAAGGGTCTTCTTGATTAGCGTTTAACTTGTTATTTATTAGGCGTTGTAGTTTTATGTTCTATTTTTTGTTATAAGTGTGGTTTGTCACTCTTATATAGTGGTTAGTGGTAAGTTATAAGAATGTTTTGTCATTCTTATATGTGTGTCTGTAAGTGTCCTCAGGGACTGAGATGGGGGAAGTCACCCTCATCCTTTGTACTTCAATGTTTTTGGCGTAATATATTTTACCAGGGTGAATTAACCCTTTTACCCAAAAAAAAAAATTAGCCCAAAAGTCTTAAAATCGGGGTAAGTCCAATAATAGCTCAAAATGCAAAAATCCAATCCAATTCCATAATATAACACCCGGTTATTAAATCACAACCCTAATCCAAAATGTTACTTAACATCTCACACACCCTATCACCAAATGTAATACAAGTCGGGGCCCAAAGAACATTATATGTCGTTAAGCTTGACCCACTTAAAATGTATTAGACCCAATCCTTACCTTGAACTCAATCCAGTCCATCTATTTAAATCGGCACACGAACGAGATTAAAACAAAAAAGCCCAAATAAGAAAGTCCATCCAAAATTGGTGTATGAAAACTCAATCCAGTCAACTCAATTAGAATGTGATTAACACAAAGCCCAAGTATATCCGATCCAAATCCCGATCACAACTCACGGCCCAACTCACTGCCCAAGTGTATCCGATTCAAATCAATCTTAACCCTAATAATGCACCCACCTTATCACATCACATAACCCTAATCCCTTTTACAAACCCTAAAATCTCTCACAAAAAACGCAGCCACCACACTAATCTCTTTCAACTCAGATCAGGGAAAGAATATCAACATCCAATCCAAATGAAAACCAAATGCATAACATTCTCACACCATCAAAACCATCAAAACTAAACCAAACACATCTATCCTCGAAACGGATCTTCTTTCTCTGTCATTCATATTGACCTCGCCACAGGGATGGCTTGAAGCTCAATATCATGGTCTCGGTAGGTTTTATTTTGCATTTTTTGTTTAAGTTTCTTTTATAACGAACAAGTGAAAAAGAGATAACATATTTGTTATTTTCTTTTCATTATTTTTTTTCGGATAGTAATTGAAGCAAGTCTTCATAAGGAATCAATGATGATATGTCTCGTTGGTAATTAGTCAATGATGAATCGTTTATTGTTCAACGAGATATTCTGAGATCTGTGGTAATTTGAATGATCGTTTACATCTGAGATTATTTGAATTATCTTGTTGATTGTTCTTGTAAAGGACATGGATAGTTGAAATGCCACACGAAAGAAGAGTCTGAGATTGACCTGAGATCGTTTTATGTTATTTCTTTTTAAACTTTGGGACTCGTTGAAGCTGTTGAATGAGATATTGATAAAGTAATGATAGGTTTTAGGTAGAGTAGTGTTGATCTTTGTAGGATGATATGCTTGTGGATCGGATCTGACTTTTGTCGGTTCGTTTATATTATCATTTCAGATTGGATTATGTTCTTTGATGTTTGAACCGATGATGGTAAAATACTGAGGTTCATGTCTATGTGGTATATTGGTATTGTAGTCATTGACTATCGGTCTTGATTAGTCATTAGCATTTAGTTTCTTGACTTACTGAGGTCTAGCTGAGTCTTTGATATTATGTTCGTGGTCAATGGTCAAAGTCTTCTTCTTCCTTTATGTCCAAATCGCACGAGTTTTGGGTCAAAACGTAGTTGACCAGATTTCTTCAAACCGCAGTTTCACTTTCAGTCAAAACGCAGTCTTATAACAAATCGCAAAACTTTTTAACAAACCGCACTGATATCACAAAACGCAGTAGCAGGCAAATCGCAGCTTGTTTTGACCAAAACGCAATATGAAGTCTCAAAATCAAACCGCACTTCTTTCAAAATGCATTGAAGCACAAACCGCAACCTGTACTTTCCCAGATAACCGGATCTGGGTTTTCTCTTTCTTCAAAACGAAATAAAGAACCAGACTTAAAACCGCAGTCAAGAACATTCATATCCAAACTCAGTAAACTGTTAAGACTTATCAGAAACAATATATTTTAAAACTGCTATAAAAACTGTTATAAAAACTTTAAAAATAGTGATTTCTTCAAACTGTTTAAAACCAGATTCAATAAACATTATAAAACATCATCATAACCAGATTCAATCAATTGTTTGACCACTCTTACCAGATTCAATCAAATGCATAAAACGACATCATAACCGCATCAAGATGCAACAAAACTTAGTACAAAACTGTGTATCAAACCGCATAAAAAACTAGTACAAAAACCACAACATAAAAAGTACATAAAACATGAATCGAACCACACGAATCAACACAAACAACATCGACTTGTCTCTGATAGCAATTGTAGGATCATTATTTTATGTTGTTCATATGATTCGGGAGGTCTAGGGTTATAGAAGAACAAGTTAGCCATTTTAGAGAGAGAAAGAGTAGAGAGGGTAGTTTTTGAGAGAGAAAACACTATGTGTGTGTTTATTAGAATGAAAACCACCAACCCTTCCATTAGAGGGAAGGGGTATTTATACATCTTATATAACGCCACCTACGGGCTGTGGATCAGGCATACAGTGGGTAAAGACCCGTTCGTCCTCCACGGTATTGCTAAACTAATTAAATAACTAATAAATAACCTTATGTCTACGAGCTAACATATGCTAGACTATAGTTGGGGTGACCGACACTTCATCATGGATTTTCTAAATCCCAACACAGACAAACCGCAAGTCACTATCAATCAGGTACAAGTGTCACTATCATCCTTTTTGTCCTTTAGCCATCTTCACAAAACGCAACCTTTGTCCTTTTATAACAAATTGCAACACGATAATAATATAATAATCAAATCGCACCACCAAACCAGACAAATCATAGTTAAGTCACACAAATCACAACCTAAAATCAGACAAATTGCAACGAAGAAATCTATCCGAGAGACAAATCGCAACGATGAACAAAGTACCCTTTTCATCTCTTATGCATTCTTGATGGCTTGTTCTATTCTTGATGCTGGTTTCGTTTCTTGGGAGCGTGAGGCTGGTCTTATGCCTCTGGTTGATGTCCTTGGTGGTTGTTGGGCTTCGTTGGAGATTCGGGTGAGTGCTGTACTCTTTTTCCCTACTCCAAGGTTTTCCCAATGGGTTTTTGCTTGGAAAGGGTTTTTAAGGAGGCAGGCTCACTTGATTCATAATTCTCCTTCGAAGAGTTGGGCGGATTTGTGTGGTGAGTCGTGTGTCATTAGGTGGTTATTTCCAATAGGAGTTTTGGTATGTGTATGTAGTGTTAGTTTAAACGCTTAGTGGCCTGTCACAAGTGTTTAGTTGGATGTTCAAGCGTTGCTTGAGGTTAATGTGGTAATTCAGCCACATTCCATTGTACTTAAACGATTTTTTGGTGTAATATAATTTACCGGGTGGAATACCCTTTACCCAAAAAAAAAAAAAAAAAGTACCCTTTTCACCTAAAACCACCTAATATTCACCCTTTTGAACATTTTTGCTTGTTTTCTTTTGCACAATTTTGATCCTAGAAGGTTATAACTACTCTAAAAACACTTTCTTTAACACCATAAACGTGAAACTCAGAGGAAGCCAAGTATAAGACCAAAAACCATCCAAAACCAGATTGGAGCGTAGGTTTGCATGTGTTGGTCTTTGACGGCTGACTGAAAAGTAGGGTTAATAATACCCTAGTTGTGTTCATGGGTCCGTGCAGCAACTGCGTTATTGGTTGGGTGCATGGTCTATCATGATTGTGACATTTGGTTTTGGTACGTTAGGGTTGGTTGGATTAATCCTAGGCTTCGTCCTGCTTATGTTCTAATCTGTCGCATTAGTAAGCCTTTCTCTTGGTACAGATTTGGGATGTAAAGGGGTATGTGATGGCTGCTCTTTTGATCGTTTGGTGCGAATTGATCATGCAAGCTATGGTTTGTTGCATGCTACTGTTTGATTATGTCATGACTTTGCTTAGGAGCTGCTATTGTGGATGTGCGTTGGTTTTATACGTATTTGTTGGTTATTCTTATTGGGGTTCAGTTTTGCATCTCAACATACACCTTTGGAGCGAGTTTTGAGCTCGCTGCTCTATCCGTGGTTTTAGAGTCCCTCACTAACCGTTGTGTGAAACTTGTGAACTGTTATTCAATTTGAGGACCATGATATTGTATATTTGTACGACGCTGGAAGTTTGGACTACTATGGTGACTTGAAGATTCAAGTATTTCTACTTGAAGTGCATTATTTTTATTCTTTTTATCGTTGTAGTCTGATGTTTGTTATAAGTGTGGTCTGTCACACTTATATTGTAAGTTATAGGAATGATGTTGCATTCCTATAGGAGAGTCTGTAAGTGTCCCAAGGGACTGAGATTAGGGACTCACCCTCATCCTTTGTACTTCAATGTTTTTGGCGTAATATATTTTACCGGGGTGAATTAACCCTTTTACCCAAAAAAAAACAACCAAGAAAACGCATATACAACCTAGCTAATCAAACCAGGGGCTCTGATACCAATTGTTAGATTATTGATATCATAACACCACAAATGATTAATTGATGATTCGTATGTTTTAGAAAGAGAGAGAGAATGGGATGTTTAGAGAGAGAAACCAAATATGCAAGATTAGATACAAGTGAACATCTAACCCTCTCCCTTGTGGGGTAAAGGGGAGTAATCCTGCACCCTGGTAAAGTATATTAACCAAAAAATTGAAGTACAACGGATGAGAGTGTGTCCCTCATTTCAGTCCCTAAGGACACTTATCAGACATTAATATAAGAATGACACACCATTCTTATAACGTACAAAAATGAACCTATCAAAAATGACAAAAGTAAATAAAACATTACAATACTACTCAATGCATGAACTTGAGTCTTCTATATCACTTTGGCGGTCCACCTACTTCCATGAAGAATCCTCCAACTTGCCCACTCATGGATCATCAATCATAAGACGATGACCATTAACGGATGAACATAGGGTTACCCAAACCCTAACTTCCATGATAGACAATCACAAGACACAAGAATGAATGATAATGCAACAGATCCGTGATTGTGTGGTTGGGGTTTTGAACAAGAGCCCCTAAAACTTAACTTCCATCAACAACATGAATTACACCAATCAAATTATAATCCATTAGATATGAATTCGACACCATATCATGATTGGTCAGCCATGCATACACCACCCGTACAATAACATATCACGACCCATACCATAACATACATATCACAATAATCATGACCATAGGGTTTAGCGACACCCTAACATACACCATACATGTCCAACACAATCAGCAGAAATATGATCATAACAATAGCAGCACTTATCGAATCAAGAACATGCAAACAAACCAACTTGGGACAAAAATAGGTTCAAAACCCTAACTTCCAGCAATACCACAACATCCTCGATCCAAATCAGAATAATAAACACAAACATCCAGATCGATCCACCCATAATACGACCAATAGGGTATTATCCAACCCTAACTTCCAGCAAATACCGATCACAAGAACAGTCAAAAAAGTAGTCGAAAACAGATCTTGTGAAAGTAGCATAAGGGATTTTGAACAAGAGTCCCAAAAACTTGACTTACAATCTCTCAAAACCCACGACCAAACCACAACATCAGATGAAGAACATACAGTCAACAAACAAACCCAAATATGGGAAGACGTGCAGCGTATAAGCATATATCATTGATAAGCAGGAAACCCTAAAAAATTAGGGTTCCGTTATACAATCAAAGTCCACCAGATCGTACCCCAATACATAAAATCGATTTAATAAAATTAAACCGACATGAATGATAGACCATGAAGCAGGAATACGAACAGATACAGACAAATAAACTGAAACCCTAAAAAAGACGATCCACAAAGATAGATAATAAGGTATAGTTAGGGTAACGACAGATCATAGCCCGCCACCACTTTAAAAACACATCCCAAGAATCGATTGCATACTAGTTTAGAAGTAGAGAGACGATTTAATGGGATGTTTTGGCCGGAAAAAAGGATGAAGAGGTGGCGGCTGATCGCCCGTAGAGAGAGAGATACGATTAGGGTTGTGTGTCTTTGAAAACCCCCTCCCTTGTGGGGAGAGGGCTATTTATACATGGTTCTTACGCCCTCCTTTAGGTTGTGGATTAGGCATTCAGTGGGTAAAGACATGTCCTTCTTCCACGGGGTTACTTACGCTAATCTATAACTACTAAATAAGGTGAAGTCTACGAGCTAACTTATGCTAGACTATAGTTGGGGTGAACAACACTTCTATATGGATTTACTAAATCCTAACACAATATTACATGTAAGTGTATGGAAAAAAACGGTTATAGGGGATACGGGGAATTTTTACCGGCGAAAAGTTAATCAACTAAGTTAATTACATGTACAATGTGGCATTGCTAAGCCAAGATTCGATAAACCAACTCTAACTCTCTTTCGTTTCTTTTCTTGACACTTTCTTGACATAAACTAAAGCAGACTAATAGTCCATATATGTTTTTTTCTTTTTTTTTCTTTTTTTTTTATTTTTTTTACATATACATTTGCCCTGCAATATTTTAATCTGCTATAACATAAATAACCTAGATAACTCGGAATTTATAATAGCATCCCTACACTTTCTTTTTGCATAAATATCTAACTAATGACCCGAATTGTGAGGATAAAAACATGTGGAGTACTTTAAATATTAACGTATGTTTGGGGGTAATAATTTGACGTTCTTCCCCATTACTCCAATAATAATACTAATACAATCATAAGTCCTAATCATCTCAAACCTGTATTTACACGATATGACTGGACTTAGCAACCATGTAACCAGCTAGACAATTAACTAAGGTTTTAACAGATATGGTTTCACAATAATGTACTAAATATGAGTGCATACAAAGAGGGCTAAGGCGACTTCGGTGTAACATATGAGGTAGAGTGTAAACAAATGCTCTTCATTAATATTTCATAATCCACAAAAATATCACGAGAATCATGAAAGGATAGGCTCAGAGAGGTGTACTAGGGGTATCTTGCACTAAAAATGAGTACATAGCAAAGGTGTGAGGCAATTATTTAACCGTTGAGGTTAATGTAATTATAAAAAAAACAGGCTAAAAACAAGGGTTAATCTAAATTCCACTTATCATTTATTAAATCCTAATCACACAAATATAATCTCATTCGCGATCTCGAAATGCATCACTATAGCAAGTTCTAGAATCTAATGCACTACCAGTACACTCATAAGCATTAAAGGTGAATTCTTTCCTATATATCTAAAGGAAAACCTCACGTTTTTTTGGGTGAATGTTTGAGTGGTATGGATTTTGTGCTAGTTATATAAATCCTATCCATGAAACATTTTATTAAAAACTAAAGTTTCACTTGTAAATGTTATAAAAATTTAAAATTTGTTGCAAAAATTACCTTTACAAATTTTTTTTTTTGGTTTATTACACAATTTTCCTAAAAACAAGACAAATAACAAATGCGTTGCTAGTTTCTAAGTTGTTCCTTTTTACCTTCTCTAAACTTAAATTAAACATTCTCCCAAATGTTCTAAAAGTACTAAAAATGGTAAAGGAAAAAATAAAAGAGATGAAAGAAACTAGTACTCCCCTTATTTGCTCGGTTTGAATGAAAAACGAAAATATCATTAAATCCTCATCCAAGAAGATGTATAGTCCAATGATCCGCTTCTTATCCTATATAACCTGTAAGTCTTAAGAAAACAAAAACAAAATATCGCATAAAGTCAGCAATAGATATAACTCATTGAATTCACTATTAATTTACTAAAAAGCAAATAAGATATAATACTTGCAAAAATAAATTTTATGGAAATCTGGAAATTTAATAATTCTGGAAACTTTTGAAAATTAATTTTCAACATAAAACAATAATCTGGAAAAGATTTGTGCTACGTACCTAACGCCGTTACTTTGTGAAGGTGACGTCATCAAGAAAACCTAACAGATTTCTTTCATTTTGTTTTCTGAAAAATTTTTGAAAAAATCTAACTTTTAAAAAATGTAATTTGCTGCAAAAACTTGCCTTGACTCGATACAAGTATTTGACTCAAACAACACACAAACAAGATAGCATATATGTTAATTATAAATTGTAAAGTTTTCATTTTTGAATTTCCTTCTTAAAACTAATAAATCATTTCCCTACACTTATCTTTTTTGTAAACTACCTTTATATGCCATTAAGACGAAGTTAAAATTAAATTAAAGCATTTTCACAATTTATTCGAAACATGAAAATTAAACAATTATAATAAAAGATATATATGACACATACTAAATAAAAATAAACAAACAAATAACTATTGCTTTCCACGAAGCGGTTTTCTTTATTTACGAGTCTTGTAGTTAGACGTAAAGTCATGCCTATGTCATCTCGTGCGTACTCACATGTCCATATGTGAGCCTCCTAACTATATCCTCATCTCTCTTATATTCAGGACCTAACTTCAAAATATCATTGTAAAATGATTAATTTTTCATAAGGATACTTGAGTCCCTTCTTCTTATCACGTTCACCTAATAAAAAAATGGGGGTTAGTCCCTCAATTGATAAGTTCCAAAACCTGTTGGCGGCACGAGACATCTGATAAATCATAGTATCTAACGATTTTGAAAACATAGTCAAGCTTCCGATCTTTCTTTCTTCAACCCTTTTTGATCTATGAAAGGTTTTCCTAGAATTACGGGAGTCATACCATCCTCAATAGACTCACTTACATTTTCCAAAACCATAAAATCCGCCAAGTATGTGAAATTCCCAACAAAGACATGCATATTCCTAACTAACGCCACAAGATTGTTTCCCTTATAATCCAATTCCACAACTTTAATGGTGTTATACCGAGAACGTGAAATCATGTTTATAGGAAAGTTAGAATCAATGTAAGCATCAAAATGTCTAAAATCGATCATGCATGAAAATTGACAATTATAAGGATCACTTTTTTTTTTCAATCCGTCTACCAAAAGTATCGTACCTAGGAAGATTAGGTCTAAAGGCCATATTATTTTGGGCTATCTAAGATCCTAAGAAAACATGGTTTCCTAAATCATTATTATTCCCTAATATTTCTTCCTCATCAGTTAATAATCCATCTCCTAAATCCTCATCGATAACCAAAAATAAAAAGGTCCATTTTCATGCTCATGGTCGTGATGTAAGTCATTAGTTTCAAAGAAATTGCTGAAGTGGTGATCGGGTGAAAGGTTTGGTGTATTCACGTTTTTCAAAATGGCTAACGAAATAGTCAATGAAAATTTTATGAAGAAAAACACAAAGAAAAAGATAGACTAAAGAAAACTATAAAATAAAAAGAAATCTCACTTGATAGGAATATAGTGAGTAAACCTAAGCAATTTAGGAATCGAGACAACACAATAACTTTTACAATCCTACTAGGCGGAGTACCTAACCGTTGTAGTGTAATATAGGTCAGACACGAGGGATTGATCTTTCGGTAGGGGAATAGTGATGGAGGCTCGAAGGGTATGAAAAATTAAGTCTAAAGGTTGAGGGAAGTTTTTTTTTTGGTATTTTTAGGTTTATTAGAAAGCAAGTAAAATTTTGGGTATTGGAAGAGGTTGGTTTTTAAACTACTAATTAAACTAACTAATTGCATAAAATAAATGACAAGAAAAGTGAACTGGTTAACTCCTTATAAAAGGAAAACGTATTTACTTATAATCTCATTACTCCCTAGTTATATACTATTTTGTTGTCGAATTGACACGTCCTTGTATATTGTAATGTAGAGTTTTCCTAATTACCGGTTGTGGTATGGTCAGTCCCACCACTACAACAATTAGGAGGACGGGCGAGGAGACTTTTGGTGGGGACGCCTGTGTCCCCGCCGAAAGTTACTAAACGACAAAAACCATGTTAAGCTAGCAAACAAACTAGCTAACCGTTTAGTAAATTTTCAATGCACGCTTTTGGCGAGGACATGTCCTCGCCGAAAGTAGATTTGATATTTGGCAAAATTTGACCAAAGTTGTAACTCTTAATTTTTCCCTGTTTTTTTTCCCGCCACTACTTTTAGAGGGGACATGTCCCCGCAAAGGTTAGTACAGTGTATCTAACCTTTTGGTGGGGACTTGTCCCCGCTAAAAGAGTTATCCAGTTTTCCCTCCTTGCAATTACTTTATCTCGCCAAAATTTTCTGTTAATGATAGCATCTTTTGGCGTGGACATGTCCCCGCCAAAAGGATTGGCGCCAATTTATCCCGCCAAGTTTCAAGTTTATCCAGCCAAATGTTTACCTATATATAACCTAAACGATCATCCTCAATTTGGCAAAACACCAATAACCCAATCGTTAATTCCCGCAAAACATACATAGCAATGACTGGTTACACGCCGGGGAGGAGTGGTCAAAGGTTTTATCGAACCTACCACTCTTTGATAAAGTTCTTAATATATATGGCGATGAAATTATTAAGGAATATGGTTCTTATAAGAACATTAGCCCGTGGATGAGAGATGTCATTCTGAAATGGTTGAGGAAAAAGCCATACTACATACGGATGTTGGCCGAAACTAATAGTGAAAGAATGGAGGCAAAATTTGATGAACTAGGAATGAGGATAACAAATCTTGAAGCTTTGTTTGAACATTTCATCAAGCAAAAGAATGCAAGGGAGGAAAAAGGTGGTGCAGGTTCTAGTAAAGTGAGAAGTAGCAGAAAAAATTGAATGGGTGAAGTTTGTTATGGTCTTTGTGTGTTTCGTTTTCTTGTCGACTCATTTTTTTTAGTTGTTTCTTTTGCTTATCAAGTTATTTCATTTGCTTGTCTAGTATTGGGTCAGTAAATTCCCAAACTCCATGAAACAATGATTTGAAGATAAAATAACCTAAGTGTTTAATAACCTTAAACATTCGCAAGTCACTGAATGAACAGTTTTTCAATGAGTCATCTTTAAGAAACTCAGAACAAGCCTAAGATGAAAGGTTTTTTATTTAGTGAAGCGGGACTCAGTGAATGATACATGAGTCAAAGAAAAAGATGATGGATTCAGTGAGTAATGCCAATAGCTCACTGAATCCTTAGACTCCTCACCAAACTATGAAGAACTAAAGACATAAAGACTGAATAAATAAAGACTAAAGTAAAGTCAGGATAAAGCAGGATAACTTTGAAAGATAAGAGAGTGTCCTTATCTGAAAATTTCAACTTACCCTGAATGGATAAAAGACCAAGAGTGTGTCAACACTGACTCTAGGAAAGCAAACATGTTCCTTACTAGAAATAGCTTTGTATAACAGAGACAAAATACGTAAGGTATTTTTTCATCTGAAGCTTATGTCAGTCTTGTCTTTTAGGAAAACGGTTGTATTTCATACTTGTATAAATAGCAGCCGTAAGGTGGAGAAAAAGTTTTAAGCTTGTGCACTAAATGCTTAGACATTTACAAGCCCTTTTACTCCTCCAAATACAACTAAGTCCCTAAGGTTAGCTCAGTTGGTTAGCATAGTTGTACTTAACCTTAGCTTAAGTTTAGTGAGGAGTACACCATACATTGTCATTCAATCCCAAGTGTTGTTCCACAAGCACTTGGGTAATATATTATTTGATTAACTTTTAATAAGAATATAAATGGTGAAAAATCTCTTGTCTATTTTACTAAACGTTTTAACTTGTTAAACTGTTTTTCAAACAACAATGCTAAGCCATGGACCTTGGATAGATTAACTTTGTCGTTAATTCTAACCAAGTTATAGGGACAACAAGTGGTATCAGAGCCTCTGGTTTATAAAACCTTTAATCACAGAGTCTCTAAAGTTTTTAAAATCAAGATCCTACCATGGCTGATAGTGATGTGCCCCAACTAATCGACAAAAAGGGAGGATACTATTCAACTGTTACTCCCTGACTCGAAGTTGGAAAATTAAATAAATGGAAAAAGCGCGTGCTTTATTACTTAACAGGAATGGAACTATACTACGTCAAATGTATTAATGATGGTCTATTTTTCCCTGAAACTACTTAAGGTTTACCCAAGCCTGAAGCTCAATAGACTCCTGATGAGAGAAGGGTGATCAATCAGGACCAACGCCTCAAAAGCATCATTATATCGTATCTCCCTATGCATATAATGGAATTAGTAATTAACTATAAAACAGCCAAACAAACTTGGACTGACTTGGTTTATAGCTATGAGGGTCCCTTAAATACCAAGGAAAACAGGATAATGGACCTGAAACTTGAGTATAACACTTTCAGAGCCAAAGATTCCGAAAGTCTCTCAGAAATCTATACATGTTATAAGACATTGCTCAATGAGTTGTCCAATGATGGTATCGCCCTATCTAAGCATGCGATGAATGTTGGCTTTGTCAATAGTCTCTCTGAGAAGTGGTTAAGCTTCTCTCAGGGTCTTAGGAATGCTAATCACATTCAAAATCTTGAGCTCCCTAAAATCTATGGGAAGTTTATCTATGAAGACAAATTAATCTCTAGGAGATACCCAGACTGAAAAAAGGCTCAAGAAACCAAAAAGTCCCTGACCATTGCACCCATATCAACTGCATTCTATTCAAATGGTGTTGTGCAGGATTTTCAAGAAAACTCTGATGATGAGGCTGATGAAAGAACCAGTGAGGAATACCTAAATGAAGTAAGTCAAACTTTTCTGGTTCCAAAGCAAATGAAAGTATTGAATGTTTTAAGTGTGGTAAAAAGGGTAACTTTGCGAAAGACCGTTTTTCTAAAACCACTTAAGAACCTTCATACAAATTTTATGGAAACATTTCCTCCTCAGGAACTAGCGAGTCTCAACCAAAAATGCTTCAGTCTTTTCAACATTTTCAAAACAAAACTGATCAAAAGGATCAAAAAGATTTTGAAGCTAAGTATAGGAAAGCTAAAGCTAAATTTGCACTGCTTGGGGCTGCACCAATAACCCCTCAGTTCTGTTGGAATCACTCCCAACTTGTAGTTTCAAGTGTTAGTAATTAGTTTGTAATAGGTTGCTTAAACTAGGCTTTTATGTTTGTATTTATGGCAAGGCTTATGTAGAAAGCCTATGAGCCTTGGCCCAAGCCAATAAGTAAGGAAGGGACTAGACATGTTGCCCTAGTTCCCTTCCCTATATAAACTCATGTAAACCTTCCTTGGAAGGTTGGTTGTTCATTTTGCACTCATAATCCTATGCATAACCTTCTTTATTCATACGTGTATTGTGTGTGCGTTTTGTTCATCCAATCTATCTTCATCTTATTTCTTACATATTGTTACTTGTGTTATATTATGGTGACTTAACAGTGGTATCAATCGTCATCTAGTTGGGTGAAACAGTTTTGTTTTTTTAAGTAAAATACTATACGCGTGGGTTTTATAAGCTTAACATTTCATACGCCTAAAATCTTTAATTTTTACACTTGTAAACTCAAGATTCTTGTTGTTTAAGGTTTATTTAGTGTTAAAGTTTAAGTTTTGTGCATCAAGTTTCAAACTTTACGTGTGTAGAGTCGTTTTTAAGCTTGGTTCTATCCGTCTACCATTTTCTACGCGTAAGGGTGATATTTGTTTTGAATCATCAAGTTTCAAACTTTCTAGTTATTTTGGTGATATTGAAGCTACTTCATCATTAAAATCAGGTTACAAAACACTTTTGAGCATAAAAATCAGTTTTGGTCAAAGTTGGTACTTTCTACTCGTAACAAAACCCTAGTTCAACTCGTATATTCAAAGTCTACGCCTAAGCAGCCATCTACTCATAAGGGATTCTCCATTTGATCTTCAAAGCTGTTGGTTAACCCAGTGTTTTCTTGCTTGGATAAGCCTGAAAACACTTCGACTTTGGATATCTTTTACACTTGGATAAGTGTAAAGTATTTTTGGGTAAAACCCTAGTTTTACGCCTAAGCTTAATACTTACGCGTAGAAACTTCTTTGCGTAAGCCTTTCCTACACTTAAGCTTGTCTTACGCCTAAGGGAATATTACGCATAAGGTTTCTACTACTAAGTCTTTGGTTTACGCCTAAGCTAAGTTTTTCTCAAGTCTACGCGTAACAAGTTACTACGCGTAAACTCTTGTCTACGCGTAAGTTGGGTACTACGCGTAAGGTCCTTTCTACGCCTAAGCTGGTTTCTACGCATAAGGTTACTTCATCAACAAACTCTAAGTTACATTCGACTACAAAGATCCATCATCAACACAAGTTTCAAGATGTGTCAACCACCATACTCTAGCTACTTTCCTCATGAGTATCCTCAACAACAACAATTCTATCAATAATATCCTCCACCATCTCCACAACAATTGCAATAATTTCAACAATTTCCTCAAGGAGCAAACCCTCTTCCACCACAAATGGTTCAACCAAACCCTCGTCAACAAGTTCAACATTGTAACTACTTTCAATATCAGTATCCCACCAAGTATGCTATGAATGTTACAACATCAAAGGAACCCTCTTTGTTTGCAAAGATGTGTGAAGCTTTAAGTACCCAACAACCCATTCATGAAGCTGGATCCCTTGATAGACCTCCAATGCTCACTCTCGGAAACTACGATCAATGGGTGATATGGTTCTTTAGGTTTTGTGATATCAAGAAGCCACATGGTAAGTTTTGAAGAAGGTCATCCTTGAAGGTCCTTTTCAGATGCCTACTATCACTGTACCCGGAGATCCGAATGCTAATCCACCAAGAGATGATGTTATCAACGTTGTCGGTCTTGATCAACTTACTACTGACCAACTTCTTCACTTAGAAGCCGATGAAATTGCAAAGCAAATATATCCTTTTGGGATTACCCAATCTGATACTTCGTAGTGTTGATGCTCAGAAGACTGCTAAAGCAATGTGGGAGCACATTCATCTTCTAATGGAAGGCACTGAACTCAATCAAGAGGACATTGAATCCAAAATATACCTAGCATATGGACCACTTCATGATTGAACCAGGGGAGACATTAGAGTCATATCATCATCGGTTTTCAGACATCATCAATGACTTGGATAAACATAACATCATTATGCCAAGGATTGCAATCAACACAAAGTTCCTAAGTTGTCTTGGTCCTGATTGGGAGAAGTATGTTATATTCATCCGTCAAGCAAAGAATCTTCATCAAGCTACATACGGATTGTTGTATGACTATTTGAAGCACCACCAAAACGAAGTAAACAAAGAAAGAATCATCTGTGGAGTCCCTGCTTCGCCTTCACTCCTGGATAATCAAACTCTTGCTTTCTATACTCAAGCATGTTATCCTTAATTTCCAACCTTGCCAACTGTCTTCACAAACCCTCCACAACCAACTGCTCAGATTACACCATATGATCCATCACAACAACAATTACAAGAAATTCAATTAGTTCCATACAACAACAACAATGATCAAGCACAATACAGTGAATCAAATAAGGATGCAGAAGCCTTTGATGCATTGAATCAAGGATTTGTAATGATTGCAAGAGCCTTCGGACGATTTGCTAACAAATCCAACAACCGCATTCGAACCTCATCAAATACAAGAAATCAAGCTATTGTTAACAATGGAAGGGTTGAGGTTCACAATCATGGAAATGGTCGTCAGATGAATAGTGGTCAAGGGTTTAATGTTAATGTAAGGAATAACATGGGTGCTCCACAACAACGGGTCCAAGTGGTTGATCAGGGAAATGCTCAGACTGGGATAAATGGTCTCCGATGCTATAACTGTAATAAAAAGGGTCATCTAGCTAATGCATGTCCAAAGCCGAGAACAAGAGGCAGCGCTTATCACAAAGAGGCTTTACTCTTGGTTCTCAAGGATGAAGCTAGTGGAACACTTACCAACAAGGAACAGAGCTTCATGGCTAATGTAGATTCTGATGATGACATGGAGGACTTGCAAGCTAATGCAGCTGTGATGTTAATGGCAAACATGCAAGAGCTCCACATGAGTGACATAGGCCCAGTTTATGACACTGATGGCTTGTCTCAGGTACCAGATCAAAATATACTCATTAATGATATGATATATCCGCCAACATCTGCATCCGATGAGGCTCAGAGTGTTCAACATGAATATTCTACATCTCATTCCGACGATAATTAAATGGATCCCGTAGTTATATTTGACGATCAAGATGACCTTATGGTTAATATTGATAATCAAGTTGACTCCGTGGTTATATTTGAGGATCTAAATAATGATCATGTTGAGACTCAAGTTGAACAAGATGAAACTTTGTCTAATCCAGATCTTGAGCTCATGACCAACTTAATTCAAACCACCCAATCTCAATTGAAAAAGTGCAATGACATCAATAAGAAACTACAAGATAAATATGCATTGTTAACTAAGGATAAAGAATGCTATAAGTTCCAACTCAACATTTTTGAAACTAAAGAGAAACGTGAAAAAGGTTTTGAAGTCGCTTTTGCAAAATCATACCAAAATGAAAAATCTTTGGAAAAACAGATATGTGATCTAGTTGCCTCCAAGAATGCATTGCTTTCTCAAATAGAACAATTAAAATATGATCATAAACAACAACTTAACGCTCTCACTTCGGAAACTCAAAAAGCCAAGTCTGAGTTGTTAACTTATCAAAAACAATTTTGTGAGTACAAAAAGCATTCGAGGAAACAAATAGATGACTATCTTGAGGAAATTGTCGACTTACAACACAAAATCAAAGAGTTTCGAAATGTTGTTTATAAACATGGTGAGTCAATCACAACAGTTCAAAAGTTTTCTTTTAAACTAAATCCAAATGGATATGGAGCAATTCTTGCTGATTACCAACCAAGTTTTTCACATAGAGCATTCAAACCAAATCCTCAAGTTTACAGTGCAGAACATAGAATTGATGACTCAATTATGAGTGTTGTTGAATATAATCGTATTAAGGAATTAGATGCAGAAGACGAGAGTCGGTTAAAAATGGAAAATGTTGTTTATAACAAACCATTTAACTATTCCAAAGCCATAACTTTTGTCACACAACAGGATACTTCTAACACACCTTGGGTTAACACACCTAATCCTGAGTCTTCCTCTCATGATGGTCCCTACTCCAACGTTGCACAAATCAATGGTCCTTTACCTTCTTTTAATGAAATAAAGCCATTAGCTAAACGATGTCAAGTTCTAAAATATTTTGACACTTTTATGTCTGACATCAAACTTTTAGAACATGCAATTGAAGTTAATTCTGAAATAAAAG
The DNA here is from genome assembly GCA_019973895.1 of Chrysanthemum seticuspe. Lineage (NCBI taxonomy): Eukaryota > Viridiplantae > Streptophyta > Magnoliopsida > Asterales > Asteraceae > Chrysanthemum > Chrysanthemum seticuspe. The sequence continues at coordinate 56,826,870 of BPTQ01000003.1, forward strand.
CTGAACATTTTCAATCGCCATTTGCGCAACAAAAAAGGGATATCTTTCAGAACGGGCTTTTACCACATGTCCAAAATCTAAAAATGTGTGCAATTTATTGGGAACGGGAACTTCAGAAAGATATTGGACTTATGAAAACAGTTTTCGAGAAAACCGAAACATCGATTTCAAATACTAAACGTAAAAAGAAAATGTTGAGAAATCATGTTGACCGACTCTTGGAAGATGTTATCTGTGCTGATATCATAAATTTTGTGCTATTACATTCTATTGCATATGCATTTGATTATATTGTTGTTGATTCTGTTGATAACGTTGAGAATACCGATAATGTGTCACAAATCGAATCTTTCAAAATTGAAAATGAGCGATTGTTAAATGAGCTTTCGAATGCAAAACGTCGTCTTCAATGGTGTCAAAAAGATTTTCAAAATTGAGAACTTGATTTGCAAAACAAAATCAACCAGTTGCGTTCAAAATTTTTTGATCCAAAAATAGAACAACTGGATGATGAAAACGTGTCTTTAAAATGTCAAATTTCAAAATATGAACAAGAAATTACCAACGTCAAAATAGAATATGGTGTCATATTTGATTGTCTCAAAAAGACTCGTGCTAAAGCGTCAAAAGATGCTGATGATCATCTTGCATATACCAAAGAAGTTTTATGAAATAATGGAAACACTCGCTCTGAAAATCAAGATTTGTTACACACTATCCATGACTTAAAAGCGGAGTTGGTAAAACTTAAGCAAGATAAGATTAGTAACACAAGTATACTTTCCCCAGGAATGTTTAAAATTGACTCTAGAACGCCTAATGACAATCCACAAAATACTAATGTGCTTCCTTCCACTGAAACAGGAATAGTTACCTCTTTTCCCAACGTTAGTACTTCACATCTTAAGAGCAAAACCAGGAAGAATAGGAAGTTACAACATAAGAGAAGAACAATAAAGACCTCTGAAGTAGAAGAACACCTTAGGACTTTGAATAAAACTCAAGTTGCACCCACTTTAGACATTGCGTTGGACAAATTTAATAGAAAAAGTAATGTAACGAATGCTGAACCTTTAAGTACTTTGAATGTTATCTTTGAAGCTTCTTGTGTTGGTTGTCGTAAAAGCATGTTTTCTGGTTGTCATGATTAATGTGTTGCTAATGCTATCTTATCTCGTAAGCGGAACAATAGAAAATGGAATACCTCTAGGCCCACTAATGCTTCTAAGTCTGTGCTAGGTAAACCGCCCACTAGTGTTTCTGCTATGATCATTAATGTACCCATAGAACCCACTTCACCTCCTAGGAAGAAATTATCACCCAGTGCATTCACTAAGACCAAAGCACGAACTAGTTGGACTTGGCAGATATGGTTACAAAACATACCAGGATTTAAATGGATCCCTAAAATCATTAACATGTGTGTTTCAACTGTAACTGTAACGGAACCCTCTAACTCTTCGGGTTCAACCTCTACTTCTATTCTACCTGTGTCGTCTGTGTGTAATGCAGGTGATACAGATCATCCTCTGGATTGTTGATAGCGGATGTTCCCAGCACATGACAGGCAATCTCAAACTGTTATCCAACTTTGTTTCAAAGTTCATTGGCACTGTCAGGTTCGGGAATGATCACTTTGCAGCTATCATGGGCTACGGAGATTACATCAATGGGAACATCGAAATTAGCAGAGTTTATTATGTGTAAGGTCTTGGTCATAATCTTTTTTCAGTCGGTCAATTTTGTGAAGGAGATTTGGAAGTTGCTTTTAGGGAGAAAACTTGTTTCATTCGTGATCTACAAGGAAACGGTCTTATGTCTGGAAACCGAACATCAAGCCTTTACACAATATCAATGCAAGACATGATTGCTTCATCTCCCATCTGTCTACTTTCTAAGGCAACATCTACAAAATCTTGGTTGTGGCACCGTCGACTTTCACACTTAAACTTTCAAACCATAACCAATCTTGCATGTTACAAACTTGTTGAAGGTCTCCCAAGATTTCGGTATTCTAAAGATCATCTATGCTCAGCTTGTGAACAAGGGAAAAGCACTCGTGCTCACTTTCCTTCAAAGGTGGAACACAGCTCCCAGCATGTGCTTCATTTTCTTCACATGGATTTGTGTGGCCCGATGCGTATGCAGATGATTAATGGTAAACGCTACATTCTTGTAATTGTCGATGACTACTCAAGATGGACTTGGGCTTATTTTCTTCAAAGTAAAGATCAAGCTCCACAGATGATCATCACCTTTCTCATAAAAATTCAAGTTCAGCTCCGGAATATAGTCAGACAAATTAGAAAGACAAAGGAACTGAATTTGTGAATCAAACTCTTCGTGAATATTATGAGAAAGTAGGAATTGAGCATCAAGCATCAATTGCACAGACACCAGAAGAAAACGAAGTTGTTGAAAGACGAAACCGTATGTTAGTGGAAGCTGCAAGAACGATGTTGATAAATTCAAAACTTTCAGATTACTTGTGGGCTGAATCCATGTCAACTGCATGCTACACTCAGAACCGTTCTATGATAACCAAACGTCACAACAAAACACCTTATGAGCTTATACATAACCGCAAACCGAATCTCAAACACTTTCATGTATTTGGCTCTCTCTGTTACCCGAATAATGATCGTGATGATTTTGGAAAGCTCAAGGCTAAAGTAGACATAGGAATCTTCGTTGGATACTGCAAAAATTATAAAGGATATCGGATCTGTAATCGTCATACAAGGGAGATTATGGAAACGATTCATGCAAATTTCGATGAGCTTACAGATATGGCTTCCGAGCAAAACAACTTGGAACCCGGACATAACCGTCTAAACTTCCCCCAAACCCATCATCAGCTGAACCACGCTTACAGCTTACTCGTCGTCAAATGGAACAGGTATTTGCTCCTCTGTTTAGTGATGATATTGATCAACGTGCTCCAGATGTATCAACTATTTCCGCTGCTCAACCTGATACTAATCCAATCCCTGATACACCTGCAACAATAACTACTGTTGAAGAAGCACCTCCAATTGATTCTACAACAACAGCCGAACAAACCACATCCAATGACGCTGAACCAGCTGATGATCTTCTGAATCAAGATGTACCTCCACCCGCAGATTACGTTCCAAATGCGTTCTTTAATCCTTTCGCTAATGAAACTGCCACTTCTGATGTTGCGGAAACATCCACAAGCCATTTGAATCCTCCCAATCTGCATAACGTATATCAACATCAACCCTCCACACATCGTTGGACTAAGACCATCCTCTTGTGAACATTACTGGAAATCCGAATCAACCAGTCGTAACTAGACAACGCCTTCAGACTGACCGTGAACATTGCATTTATGCACTTACCGTTTGCCAATCTGAACCCAAAAACATTAAAGAAGCAATGACTTATGACAACTGGATTGAATCCATGCAAGAAGAACTTAATCAGTTTAAACGTCTTAAAGTATGGGAATTGGTTGAAAAACCAACAGGGGTCTATGGTATTGGTCTTAAATGGATTTGGAAAAACAACTTGGATGCTGAAGGTACGGTTATCAGAAATAAGTCACGTCTGGTAGCTAAGGGTTATAGACAAGAAGAGGGGATTGACTTCGAGGAATCATTCGCACCGGTTGCTAGACTTGAGGCTGTACGGATTTTTCTAGCATTCGCGGCTCACATGAACATCATGGTCTATCAGATGGATGTCAAAACTGCTTTTCTGAATGGTAAACTGAAGGAAACGGTGTATGTCACTCAGCCAGAAGGATTTGTTGATCCAGAGTTCCCTAATCAAGTCTACAAACTGAACAAGGCTCTCTACGGTCTCAAACAAGCCCCTCGGGCGTGGTATGATGAGTTGTCATCCTTTCTCCTATCTCACAATTTTGTCAAAGGATCGGTCGACCCAACACTGTTTATACAATATGGAACACATTTTAATCGTTCAAATTTATATGGATGACATCATTTTTGGGTCAACCCATAAAAAGTACTAAAACGCTTTCTCACAAATTATGAAAACAAATTTTGAAATGTCCATGATGGGTGAACTCACGCCGTGGTATTTTCCTAAGTCAGTCCAAATATACTCTTGAAATTTTAAACAAACATGGAATGCAAAACTGTGACACCGATGCCACACCAATGGCACATACAAAAAAACTGACGCTGATTTGCAAGGAAATTTGGTGGACCCTACCAAATACCGAAGTATTATTGAGTCTCTCATGTATCTAACTGCCAGTAGACCTGACATTGTATTTGCTGTATATCTTTGCTGCCGTTATCAGTCGCGACCAACTGAGACACACCTCTCTGAGGCTAAAAGAATCCTCCGATACATCAAGGGAACCATTAATTTTGGGATCTGGTATGCGAAGGATTCTGGTTTTGAACTAATAGATTTTTCAGACGCTAATCACGCAGGTTGCTTAGATTCTCGGAAAAGCACTTCAGAAGGTTTGCTATTCCTTGGTGATAAACTGGTGTCATGGCAATCGAAGAAACAGGATTGTACATCGCTGTCCTCAACCGAAGCAGAATATTTTTTTTGGGTAAAAGGGTTAATTCACCCCGGTAAAATTTGTTACGCCAAAAAACATTGAAGTACAAGTGACATGGGTGAATCCCATGCCCTGAGCCCGTTACATAGGGAACAACTACTGCATAAAAGCATAACAACAACACAACAAAAAGCTGTAACTAACAATTACATTCAAAAACAAATCTAAATGTAATTAACCAAGGTTCGAAGAACCACTTCCATCGTGAGCAACTCAAACTTCTATAATCTTCCATACATTACCTTCGATTGCAACACCAACAACCACACCTACTTGCACCAAAGCCAATAGATGGTAGCAAGAATATTCAAAAGCCATTTGCATCTGCTATTAATATTACGCGTGAAGCACAACACTAATAACCAAAAAAGAGTGAAACCCACAGCAAACGAATTTGAAACATGAATAGGATACACGCTACCCTAACTTCCAACCTTACAAATGACCTCTGACCAATCGACATAACAACCCGAATAAGCACCAGAAAGAAAGGATCATAATTGCAAGATAACAAGTACGGAACCTGCATGGACAAAGACACGTCGCACCATACAAGAATATAAGATTCGAAACTACCACACGAAGACCACTATCACTGAAGCTGCATAAAGTTTTCAAGCAGTCGAGTACCATACAATAGATCGAACCTTATACAAAGAATAGGATTAAAAAACCTAACATCCACACGTCCACATGCCACGACATTAGACGCATAACCATAAACAAAATAGCGATACAGCAAATTGTACCACACATCCACAACCCGAATCACCATGGTATGAAAGAAAACATGATGTACTATTAGGTTCCACAAGCAACCTAATAACCATAACGATTCAGAGCCAGTCACGATCAAATCACGACTAGTACAGCACCAACCATATTTGATTCAAAATAGGGTATGCCAAACAGACCCTAACGCCTCAAGGGTATGCCAAACAAACCCTAACTAAGCGTAAAAAACTTGCACAAGATCTGAAACACCAAGATATTGACTTCCATCATTCTCGAACCCGCGTAATCAAACAACCATGGTACACCAGCCATAACGATTCAAACCGAGTTCCAGCAGAAACGATCCACCATCTACAATTATTTTAGTCAAACCAATTGAAAAAATAATAACCAATGTGGGAGTGAAGAACCAAGCAGATCGAATCAACAATAAACCAAACATAGGGTTAACCATATAACCCTAATGTCCCATAAACCGATTCATCAGACCCTACAAATCAAAATGACGAGCAAAGTGCAAATCTGAGAACAAAAGTACTAGGTTTTTGAACAAGAACCCGACCAAACTTGACTTCCAACACTCCATGCCCACGACCTTAGCAACACATAACCATACCCTAGGGCCTAGGGCATGTTGAGTTACATAACCACTCAGTGAATCCAAAGCACGCCTACTGCTATTATTATTACAAGAGAGCCTAGTAATAATAACCAAGATAAACAATCAAATCAGCGCCATGGATCTGGAGCAACGAAAATAGGGTATCACCAACCCTAACGTCCGGGATGAAGTTCACAAATGACCGGCAGATAAGAATGGATATAGGTCTTGCGAACAACCAAATAAAGCGGCTCTCTCAATACCCACAAACAGTGTGGATCGACCACACACAAACCAGAATCTGAAAGCCCTAAAAAGAGTTTACTTAAATGGAACGAAAACCCTAAAAAATATAAAGCGATTAATCAATAGAACTGCTAGGAAGATAGTATGTTTAGGGTTTCGATTAGTGGGGATGAATCACGGCTTAGATAGGAGATAAAAAACATCCCGCCTCCTCTAAATATGTATAGCCTACAAAATCGATTGCATACCAATAGGTAGAGAGGCGATTTGATAGGATAATTAGAACAGAAAAGATGAAGAAGATATGGCGGCTAGGGCTACCGGAGTTCGCCCCTAGAGAGCCTTTAGAACCGAAGCAGAATATGTAGCCATGTCGGCGTGTTGTGCTCAAGTCATTTGGATGAGAACACAACTCAAAGACTATGGTTACGTATTTGACAGAATACCGGCGTACTGTGACAATCGAAGTGCTATTGCGATCTCGTGCAACACCGTTCAACATTCGAAGTCCAAGCACATCGATCTTCGATATCATTTCATAAAGGAGCATGTGGAAAAAGGTACCGTTGAATTATATTTTGTGGGTACTGAACACCAACTGGTGGACCTTCTCACCAATCCACGCCTAAGATTGATTCTTTTATTACAAACATTAAATTTTCCAACCACTTCATCCACGCCTAAGATTGATTCTCCAATCCGTGCTTCAAACTTGAATTTTGTAAGTGTTAAACGCTTCATTGAATGATTACAAACATAGGTTTTAAATCTTATTCAAAACAAATAGTTTGATTTTAAACTAGAAGTGATCTTTGGTTCTACGCATAAGCGTATGAACAAGAAATCACTATGGGGTGTTTTTGATGAAATGGTTTGTATTAAAATGGTTAAAAACAAGTCTAATATTCATTTCCATCAAGATTTTCAACCCAGAAAACGTTTTTGAACATTTTCGTGGTTTAGGGTTTATGCGTGGATTTGGGTACTTTCATGTGTGAGTGTTTGAGGTTAATTAGATACTTGTGTTAGGTTTGTTACATGTTTAATTAACCAAATGCACCTTTGAATCAAACCCAGAAACATCAAATTTGTGAAATAAGACTTTAGGGTTTATGAACTCATAGGTTTGGGTATTTTTGATTCATGATTCATTTGATGTTAAAACTTGTTGAAAACATCTCTTCTTGCTTCTAAGACCTCCCAGAAATCATTTGGTGGATTTTCCATGGCTAGATTTTTCACACGTACATTTTGAATGTTTAGGGTTTATGTTTACGCATAACGTTATTCTACGCGTAACTGGAATTGACTTGTGATACCATGTGATGTTGAAAGTGATTCAATAACTTGTTAATAGGAGTGTTATGATTGATCTATTTCAGGTTTTTACACATACCAATTCAGAATCAAGGTTAAAATGGACTTTACGCATAAGGATCACCTTATGCGTAGACATTACGCATAAGAGCAATCTTACGCGTAACTTATACGCATAAGGTTCTACAATGGGACTACGCGTATCCTGTGAAGGATATGCGTAAACTTGGAATTCTACGCCTAAGGCTTACTCTTACGAGTAAAACCTTACGCGTAAGACCCTAACCTATTCTTATGCGTAAGCCTTATGCTAAGAGTCTATTCCTACGCGTAAGATTTCTTACGCCTATGAGTGACTCCTACGCATAAGCTTAATCCTACGCGTATGCTTACCCTGTTTACGTATAAGCTTGCAAACCTACGCTTAAGCCAAATTGTATCTAAATTTTTGAAATGTTACACGCACAAACTTGTAATAAGTCACTCATAATGTCACAAAACCAAAATGTAACTAATAAGCTACAAAAATTAACATACTCACGTAACTTATCACGTCAACTTTGGACTATTGGACAATATGTGACTTTGGACTCGTAACATTTATTAACATAACAATTCAATAATTGGACAATAAAATCAACTTTTGACTAACGTAATGTCTTTCGATATGTTGGTTCTCTTGATTACAGCAAATGAGCTCAAAATGAACGATATCTTCCCAACTGATTACAGCAAGACGATAGGAAAGAACAACCTCAAGGTCGATTTTGAGAACTTCACGTGCTCAGAGTCTTCATGCAGGATTGCTGTAGACATACTTAAAACTCATCCTTACAACAACATGCTCACTAATTCAGCAACTGTGCCAGAAATCTACATTCATCAATTCTGGCACACAATGAAAAAGGTTGGTGGTCAAAATGCTGTCACGGTAACTCTCAATGATAAAGAAGTCACCGTCACTGTAGCAGATCTGAGATCAATTCTTCTTCTGCCTGCTATCCAACCTGCCGAATATGTAGCCATTCTAAGTGAAGAGGCTACATTGCAATTCATGGTCGATCTTGGCTATGATGAAGCTACTGGAATAATTACCAAGCACTCCACGGTCGATTTAAAGAACATTCCTCAACCGTGGAGGACTTTTTACATCATGATCGCTAAGTCTGTTTCTGGAAGAGACAGCAGTCATGAGCATCCTAAACTCATGCACCTTCAAATATTTTAGGGCATGGTTAACAAGATGCACATTGACTACGCAAGCCTGATATGGGAAGACATGATGTCCCATCTCAAGAAGCCCGGGACAAAATTTCCTTTTATTAGATACACCAAGCTGTTGATCTAAAACATTCTCGTGAAACATTAGGACATTCCCTTGAGACTTAATGACCCCAACAATCACTCTGTGTTGTATGAGCCCACATTAAACACTGTCAGATTTAAGGACTCATCAACAAAGAAGCAAGGTGCAGTGTTATTGGACTGCCTTCTCACTGATGACATCAAAAGTCTTCCATCGTATCGTCGATACCAAGAAACTGTGAGCAAAGGCAAAGTCGGGTTTATGAATGAAAAGACTTTAGCCGTTCCTGTCAAGAGAACCAGAAGATCAGGCAGCGCTGGAAGCATTGAAAGTACTGGAAGTACTGGAAGTGCTCACAAGTATCCCAAAAGGAACCCATCTCGCAAGAAACGAGTTCCATCTAAGGGTGCTAGTCCTAATCCTAAACCGGTACTTAATCTAGAGGACGAAGACTCTAAGGATACTGAGTCTGATGAGGTGGTTCGCTATTCAGAATCTGCTACTGATGAAACAACCTCGCTGAGGTCCGATGACAAACCACCCAGTCCAAAATCAGACAAAGGGAAGACTCCAGTTGCTGAGGAAGAAGAAGAAAGTTCTAATGTTGAAAATGAACCAAAAGATGAGGAGAGAGCCTACCACAAGACTCTCAAGCAGCTGAGATTGCAGCAGGCTGCTTCTGAATTCAACATTCAACAAACCAGAGGCCCTGGAGGTTCCAGTGGTGGTGCACTAACCATACCAGTTCGTGATGCTGTTAATCAACCCGATAAGGGAACTGGTGCCACCGCTAATGAATCTACAGAGCAGCAGCAGCAAAATTATGAGGTTCCATTCACCTTTGAAGAAGAAGAGGAACAAGAAAAGAATGAAAAGATAATTGATGAAGATGTTGAGCAAGCGGCTAAGGAAAGGGCTGAAGAAGAATCTCGGGCTAAAGTAGAGGAAGAGGCAAGAGCTCAAGAGGAAGCTGAAAATTATCTTCAAGATAGTCCAGAAAATAACCAGGAACAATCTTCTGAGCCACCTAAAGACCCTGAGCCTTCTCATGACTCATCTTCAACTGATTCATCATCTCATTCATCACCACCACCATCCAAAGATGCTACCACCAGCTCATCATCTAGATCGATCAAGAAACCCATTGACACTTGGGCATCACGTGCCAAAACCAAGATTGTTAAAGCTGTCAGACAAGCAAGGAAAAGGAATGTGGTTAACAAGAAGTTGAATCAGCTAGCTGACAGGGTTAACTTACTTGGTGATTTGATGAACGAGTTCTCGGAGGAAAGAAACCAGATCCAGCAATTCCTCAACCGAGATATTCAGGGTGAAATGGACAAGACGATTAGGGACTACACTCATAAGTTCCTTCTTGACACCGACCCTTGAGCCACAAAATTCTACTTCTCTAAATACAGAAAAATCAAATTCTATATATAGATTTACAAGTGCGACGACGTCGCCTTTTGTTGGTGATGCCGTCAGGTCGTCGTCTTTAGGGTTTCGTTTAGGCCAAGTCATCATTGGGATGACATCAATTGATGAGTCCATCTGTCTTCAATAGGGACGTCGTCTGGGATTTATTCTTTGGTCGTCTGGTGTAAAACAAAGGGTGACGCCTTCCAGAGTTTAGGTGTGACGCCGTCATGTGTTAGAACCTCTTTATCACCTGAGCTATTGCGTGTAATTTGATCAGAAATCTTCCTTAGGGACGGCGTCGCCCTTTGGTTGGGACGCCGTCAGGCTTGAGAATTTGCCTTGGATCTTAACGTTGACTTTTTCTTCATGTTTCACTCCTTTTGGTCTAAATATGCTTCATTCCAACATGTTGCTTCCAATAGACCTAAAATGTGAAAAGGAACGATTTTAATTAGTAACAGATATAAAATGTGTCGATTTAGGGCTTAAATGACCCCCTAAAAATATATGTTTTAAATCCTTATCAAATATCCTTAAACTTGGAATTTGCTTGTCCTCAAGCAAATGTGCTTTTGGCCAATCAATTTATAAGTTAGAGGGCATGAAGCATTGGTATAAAATAGTTTACAACAAATACAAGCTCCACAATAGTCATAACAAGCACGAAAATTATACACTAGCACCTCACAATTGGTGTTTGGATTATCTCATCTCTCGGGTTTATTTGAAATATAACATGTAAGGAAACAGAAGAAGAACACTCATTACCTGGCATAGTACATATATTACCATAGGCTTGAGAATGGATCAAACCTCCACCGCTTTGGTGTAAGCACCTAGGAATAACTATCTATGAGGTCTTTACAAGGGTTGTAACATTAGGCTTAGGGTAGGGAAGTAAAGGGTTTTGTTGGATAGGGGATATTTAGTGGTGGCAAGTCAAAAATCTTATGTTACAAGCATGTAAAATGTGGTGTTGCTAAGCCAAGACTTGACGCACTAACACTAAACAGCTAGAGAGAAAAAACATAAACTTCAAAAACATAAATATAAAATTAGATGTAGGATGGTAGCCCATATGTTTTTCTCATTTTTTTTTTGTTTTTTTTCATACCTTTTTACTCTACCATCCTCTACGATAACATCAAAATAAAAGGATTTATAGGAGCATCCCTACACTTGAGTTTTTATTTCACTAATACGAATTACCCAAATTTAAAAGATCAAAACACTTGGAGTACTTAATTACGTAGACAAAGGGAATTTGAATTTATCGTTCTTTCCCGTTTCTCCATAAAATATTACTTTAACCCATGAATCCCAATCGTCCCAAAACTGTATACAAATGATATGACTTGACTTAGCAACCATGCAAGTAACTAGATAATTGAACTAACGGTTTAAGGAATGATTACAATAATGCACTAAAGATGAGTGCATACAAGGTGGGCTAAGGCGATTTGGGTGTAATATTTGGGGGTAGATTGTAAACAATGCTCTTCATTGATATTTCAGAAAACCGGAACATCACGAGAACCACGAAAAGGATAGGCTTTGAGGGGTTAACTAGGGGTATCGTGCACTAAAGATGAGTACATCGCAAGGGTGTGGGAAAAATTACTCAACCGATGTGGATGACGTAATTAAATTACAGGTAAGGGTTATCCTAATGCCTCTTATCATTTAGTTAATCCTAACTACACGAATGTAGTCTCACTAGCGATCTTGGAATGCATCACAAAACAAGTTATAGAATCTATTATACTACCGGTACACTCACTAAGCATTAAAGATGAATGCTTTTATTCCTAAAGATCTAGGGCGAACCTTACATTTTTTGGGTGGAATTTGAGTGGTATACGGTTTTTGTGCTAGTCTTATAATTCCTATCCATGGGACGCTTTATTAAGATTAAAGTTTAACTCGTAAATGCCATTAAAAATTTTAAATTTGGTGCTAAAATTGCCCTAACAAATATTTCTAATAGTTTATTACACAATTTATCAAGGACAAGACAAAAATCAAATGAGTAAATAGTTTCTAAGTTCCTGTTTTATTCTCCCTCCCTACACTTAACTGAACATTGTCCCCAATGTTCCCGAAAGTATCAAAGTTATGATAAAGGAAGGTAAGTAAAAGAGAAAGAAACTAGTACTGTCACACCCCCAAATTACCTGTTTTGCAGCGGAATGGAATTCCTGGGGATTGACTGTCATAGCATCACAATCACAGTTATATTGAACGACCTAAAGTGTCGTTTAAAAAGAACATCGTTTGATATATTTAAAACATTCAGAGTTACAAAAATAGGTCCCAAATGAAAGTTACGATGTGCGGAAAATAAGTTTGGTACAAGTCAAACGATATTTTTAAAGTGTATAAATCCCTTGTGAGACGCGTCGTCACCGCGACTCTATGATATGTCCACATGCATGCCATGAAGTGAATGTCTTAGTTACCTGAAAATACATTGCTAAAAGTGTCAACACAAAGGTTGAGTGAGTTCATAGAGTTTATGTAAATGTTAATACGACTACCACAAGTATAAATTATGTATGACAATGATGTCACAAAATGATACAATTGCTTAAGCACATGACACCGAAGCTCTGACTGATGTTCGCCCCAACAGAGTGTTTTGCCAAACCACTCAAATAATGATTATGAAATGAAATGCATCCGTCCGGTTGGAATCCGCCAACCCGGATGGAGGTGTCACCCTCGATAGATCTATCCACTCACCCACGCTTCTATGAAATTAACGGTTCATGTTTATGAAATGGGGACATTTAACTGGCAATGAGGTAACTTAAGCAATGTAATGAATTTGATATACTTGGCATCGTAATAAAAATGATGTGCAATGTATTCTCTCCCGTAGGTTTGAAATAAGTAAAAACTTGAATAAATCGGGGCTATGAAAACTCACCTGTTGCAATGATAATGATGATGTAATGGCAATACTGAAATGATGCGCAACCTCTGACCGTGACCTATTATGAATGATATGTTCTAATGTAAATCATGAAACAATGTCGTGCATGCAAATCCACATGTAATCTATACCACTTGTACGGTTTTGAAAATAGAATTTATAGTCGAAATATAAGTTTATGACATCTCGTCATGTTATAAAATACTTTACAAGTATTTACGTTGAAATGATATCTTACGATAATCATTTAGTGATTTATTATGAAATTATAACTTTTCGTCGTAAAATAATATCGTTGAAAATTTCATGAAAGTGACTAAACGGTCTCGAAAAGCTAGTCGTAAAATGGTGCACGTCGAGCGTTAGGAAACGAACTCAACGGTTTTGGGAAGCTTGTATCATTATCTCAAAGTTTTAGCATTTAAGTTTTCATCCTAGAGGTCTCGATCTTAGAGAAAAATATAGGTAAAGTAGGGGGTACTTGTACCAAAATATTGTTTAAGGGTGGTTTTCGGCAAAGTTTGAGTGAACGTATTTTATTCGTTACAACTCCGCTAAACAAACGGTCGGACATTTTGGAAAATATGCTTGGCGAACTTACTTTTACTAGAAGACATCACTTTATAAAAAGTTCTACGTCAATGTTAAAAATAACCTTCAACATGGTCATTTGTTTACCGTAACACTTGTCTAATAGAAATATAATAGTTTTTCTTAAATAATAAAGTTACGGCAATTTGATGTAAACGTGTATAATTTAATCGTTACAAGTCCGTTTTCTACGTATTATATGTCCTTAGCTTCGTATCAAAGTATACTAATATATTTTTGATAAAACAACACAATTTATAACACTTAAGACTCATTTTTGTCTCGTATAAAATAGACGTAATATGCTGAAATTTTCAGGATTTAAATATTTCGTCGTCAAACTTGAAAAATTCATATCTTCTTCGTTATAGCTCCGTTTTAATCCGTTCAAGCGGCCACGTTTTCGTTTTAAAGTATACTTTCTAATTATCTAGGCCAAAAATTTTTATCTACTGTCGAGATTTCCAGATTTTCAAAATAAGATCAGACCCTTTTATAAACTTGTCGAAATGAGTTTTTCTCGCGCCAAACCTATTCTAACCAATTCAAAACAACTCCGAAGCTATTCTAATCCTACCATACACCTTCTTAGGGTGTCATGGGTTCCTAGACATCACCAAAAGTGATATGTTTCAAGGAGTAATTATAGGATGATACTTATATATATAATTCTTAAAAACAATAAAAAGTGGTATAAACATCAATATGACTTGCATGTTTTTCTTAAATATGATGAAATGAACACAAAATAAATATAAAAGATGAACATGAATATGAGATGCTTACTTGAATGATTATGTATTTTTGAACAAAGTATGCTTAATAATCTTGAGGTTTTTATTTCAAAACCTTAACAAGATCACTAAATGAGTTTGATAAACACTTGATCATAAAAAAATGATGGTTTCCTCTTGGTGTCTTGTGATGGCCGGTTTTGGAGAGAAAAGAAAGAGAGAAGTGGTTGATCTTTTACTTGTGAAAATAATGAAGTGAATGTGTTTGTGATATTTTAGGTAGTATAATATGAATATAAATGTACTAGATGTAGATATTTGCAAGACAAGATCCTCAAATTTAGGGAAGTTGATGGGTGGGTTTGAGTTAGCTAGTTTATTTATTTATTTTATTTTTCTTTTATTAAATATGTAATGTAAATGTATATTTGTATAAGTATAAGTAATAACTTGTGTAAATATTTGAGCTTGTAAGGTAGCGTTAACTAAGAATAAATTTTAACGGGTCAAAATAAAATATATTGATGTCATAAAAATTATAAAAATACATTTCTTGCAAAATTTGAGTGAAATAATAATTGTCGTGTAGTATTTAAGAAAACCGTCGTAATCATTTAAATATAACAGTTTATATACAAAATAAATTTAAAACACTGGGTAAAACTAGTAATATAATTTTTATAGTCTTAAAATGAGTATAAAAATATATTAAGATTATTTTTGGAAATGTCGGATCAATGTTTCAAAATAATGTTTACGCGATAGCGTTTATTTAATAGGAAAATAAACGTTTAATGAAAAATGCAAAACCCATGCATGAATTAATATGATGATAACGATGCTAATGATATGTAGACTAAACCTAGTCTATATGAAATGTCCTTGATGAAATGTTCATGAATTCACAGCTAAACCATTAAGGTTACGCGAATTTGATACTCGTAAACGTAATTTACGATAAATGATGAAATAGTGAAACTTTTAAAGTTTGTAAAATGACCTGAAATTACGAGTTGTCACAAGTACTCCCCAGATTAGCTCGGTAGGATATGTATGAAGTTTCAGTTAAATCCTCCTCCAAGAAGAATACATAAGTAATAAGTGCTTCTAATATGTGCTTCTTCTTCTTGTATAATATAACATGCACAGTTATAAGAAAACGAAATGAAACCTCCCGTAAAATCAACGGCAAAACTATATACATAACAACTAAACTAGAAAGTGAATAAGATATAATGCTTATGGAATGGATGTTGTAGTTTTTCTGGAAAATTAAGAATTGAAAGTTTCCAAAAATCACAAGTTACACAGAAAACAAAACTAATAATCAGTTTCTACATTGCCTGACACCTTCGGGTTTTAATCCCGACGTCGCCAGGTTGTCCTGACAGAAAGGGTCTCATACGTTTTTCTGGAAAAATTCTGGAAAATTTACCTCATTAAAACCTGGAAAAATTCCTGCAAAACAACCATTATGACTCGATACATGCATTTGACTAAAACAATCACACAAATATATACAACTTAAATTATTGTTAATCTCATGTTCATGTTCTTAAAACATGTGTAATCTTCCCTACACTTATCTTTTTGTAAAATACCTTTATGCAATTAAGACGAGTTTAAAAACAAAATAAAGCATTTTCACAAAATCTAGCATGAGAATAAACAACAATGAAAAATATATATTAACACACAAACAAAATTGAAAAACAAAACAAGCAAACAATTAAGCATGGGTTGCCTCCCAAGAAGCACTTTTCTTTATTTATGAGTCTTGTAGCTAGACTTGAAGTCGTGCTCCTACGTGACTTCATTACCATCATCTCTTTCCTCATGATGATTTCTATAGGGATTTTCCATAGCATAGTTATGTCCTATTGTGCATCTTTCTAGGAAATCATCATGCTCCCAATTGGTTCTATATTCCGATCCTAACTTCACACATTCTTTATAGTATCCAAATATCTTACTCATCACATAATCTACTCCTCTCCTTCTATCCTCCTCATTCCTATAATAGACCGATAGCTTAAATTTTGTCCCATTATTGGATAGTGATGAGAATTGCTCAATCTTAAATGGCCATTTGGTAGGCAACGTTATCGGTCTCATCCTTGAATCTAACTATCCCTAACGATGGATCATAAGTCATCCCGTTAGGTACGTGAAGCTTCCTACATAGACGGGGAATCCCTTAACTCTACCAAGGAAATTACATCTTATTCTAGGATCATCGGGATCTTGCCTACTTGGGATAGGTTTTTTCATCACCCAATTATAGTACGTGCCAGTCATGATGTTTATTGGGGACTTGCAATCGATGTAGGCCTTTGCCACGAAAAGATATCCTATGCAACAAGGTATGCTGATGTTTCTAGGATTTCCAAAGGTGATGTGTGGGCATCTCATAGTATAAAAGGGACGAAGGTCGCGCACTAGGTGTGGGTGGTATAAAAGTTCCTCTTCCGTAAGAAACTTGTTGTAGTATTCATCACCTACTTGGTCTACTTCATTGGTTGTTTCATGCTTAGGAGTCTCACTAACCTCAAGCACCGTCTCATGATTTGACTCATCATTACTCCTAATTGGTCTCACTAGGGTGATGGCATTGATGAAGTGAACATGCTTCAATAAAGACGGGTCCCTAGTTTCATTGCCTAATTGCGAGTGAGCGAAGTACTTACTTGGGTCCTTAATCTTTACAAGGGGATCTTTTTCAGAGGAGTGAGTCGAGATGGCATTAACCTTTTTCAGAGGAGTGAAAAATATTGGTGGATCAACTTCCGGTTCAAAGAAGGGCCGTGCGATTGATTTGCAGTCAACTCTATCAACAGGTGAATCATCAGGCAATGCTGAAAAGAAGCAACGTGTGTTTGTTGATTTGGAAGAGATTGACAGTAAACCCGATGGTGAAGAAGGAATACAGACTACCCAAGATTTGGTTCAAGTCAAGATTGAACCTGAAGATTAGATCCAGCCCAACCACTCCATGGTTCCTATCATTTTGTTTCTTTATTTGGCATGATGCATTTTGCAAGAACAATTTGTATTTTTGAATAATTTGTTTTAAACAATATGTTTGCTTTCTTATGAAAGCAATTGTTATTTTATAAGTATCATGGAGATGGAATTTGTTAATCAATTTTGCCACTTTTTGGCGTTTTAATGCTGTTTATTTTTAGTTACCATTTGATTCATTGCTCTTTGGATATTTTACAACACTTAATTACACATTTAGGAAAAGTATGTTGAACAAAAACATAAATGTTATTATGGTCATGACAACACCAATTCAGTATTTACATATGCAATACCATCCTAATATTCTTGCAAACATGGTTAACATTGATGAGAATTTTTGCAAAACAAAACTTCATCTCTTAGATGTTATGTTTGAAACTTCTTAAATTAAAAATAAACAAACTCAAATCATTTGACACTTTAGGGGCATATTGGAATACTTGGACTCAAATGAATCAAGTATAATAGAATTTTGTTGCACATGTAACAGTAACATTGCTATTATTTGACACTTTAGGGGTCAATATGATTTTGGCAATTATCTTATAAAAGCACAATGTTTTTAATGGTTATGTGGGAACCAAAGCCCAGTGAAGTATAACAAACACTCTAAAAAGGTACTAAACCCAAGATTATCATCCAGTTTCAAATGGGAAGTAACCCAAGTAAACTTCTTACTACAAAATGAAGTAAGCTCTTTAAACAATAACAAACACTCCTAAAGGGAATTAAGCTAATTAACAGATGACTACAAATATTACATCAACCATGAATTTGCAGTAGTTTAAAGTAGTTGAATTAAGCTAAGAACTGATTGTTAACATACGAAACATGTCGATAGCATATGGATAACACCTTAAACAACTTAGGATAATAGACAGATGTCATTATCATGTATCCAGACATTATTAAACTTAACACATAACCAAACTAGAAAAGTCTTGATATTAAACATAGATTGAAAAGACACAAACCACTGAAGCCTTAAAACAAAAGACGAGTCTTCGCTTCAATACCCTTCATTCAACACATATCAAAGATGACTGCTGATCTTATGGAGTAGTCTGACCCTGGGAAAGAGACTGTAATCGCTGCCGAGAATAAACATGTTGTGCCGGGTGACTGGAATCCTCTGAGGTCAGCTGAACAGGCTGACAATCGGCAGAAGATGCTGAGCAAAGCTGCTTGAAGCGTGAGGCTGATCCGTAACATCAACTGCAGAAGAATGCGGTTAGAGTTGATGAACAGGAGAAGGCCGCAATACTTCTCCATCATCATTCTCCCCCGGGGCTTATTAATTAGGTTATGGAACAAGCACAGGAAACTCGGGATCAACTGTCTCCACGTCAACCAGCTAGAAGCGTATCATTTTGTCTTTCTTGAAACGGCATTGCCTGTTGATATGTTTCCATTTGTCCTTTGCAATCATGGTCAGATGGTTCTTTCTCACCTTCCGCTTCAGGGTCTTTTTTGTGCTTTATACCCTAAAAACGATTTTCTCTCTCAACTAGGGGCGATTTCAGCCCCCACCCTCACCCTATCAAATCCGACCATAATTCTTCCTATTCGATTGGTTTTTTCTTTAATCTCTATTGGGATTACTGAATTAACAACTAAGAATCTGGTTTGTTAGGGTGGTGGGTGGGTTTTCTATCTGTTTATACCTTTAAATCGTCCCTTTTCTTATGATTGAACCCTAAATTTGTTCTTTAATGACTATAACGATTTACATTTTTTTAAATCGTTGATTGCTTAGGGTTTTCTTGGTTGGGTTGCCTGATCGCATTGGGATTGTTTCTGGTTGATCGTATGGATTATATGGGTTTATTTTTCTATGATCTTCTTGATGGTGATGGTGCTGATGCTTAACGACATAATAGATTCCTTTTATTAGGGATTCGTTTATTATCTTCATTATGCAAGTAACCCTTCTTCGAGGGTTTTGGTCCTGTGTATGTTCTGTTTGGATTGATTGTTGATGCTGCATGTCCTCATCGTGTTCACGTCTATTGTGCAAGTGGGTTTGAGAGAATGTAAGTTAAGTTTGAGGGTATACTTATTCAAAAACCCTACATGGTTCCGGCTGCTACTTTAAGCTTCACTTTGATTTGATTGACGGGTCTTTATGGTGTTAATGTATGTTAGGGTTTTCTAAAACCCTATTAATCATTATAATTGGTCTTTGCTGCTGGTCGTATTGTCATTATTGATGTTGCTTGGGATCGATTATATCTGGTTATGGTTTTTAGGGTGTTGTTATGCCCTATTAATTGCTTCATATCACAAGATGCTGCTGCTCGTTTATTATATGATCTTGTGGTTGGTGTTTTGCTGCAAGTTAGGGTTCTTAATAACCCTATGTGATTCACACATTGGTCCTTATGCTTTCTGCTATTGGATTGTGATGTGTTTGTTGTTCGTATCTTCCCAGATCATTACCATTATTGCTGATCATTCTATGTGGATCTGATTAGATATGATTATTTGGTTCGACCTGCTTGGGATGCTTGTTGCTTCCGCCTCGTATTACTCATATTTTGATGCAACAATATGTTATCTTTTGGAAGTGGTGTTCGTGGGAAGTTGCAGTTTTGATGCATTATGTTGAAGAATGCTTGGATGTTCATACTTGGATTCTTCATGGAAGTTAAAGTGGACCACATTAGTGACATAGAAGGCTCAAGTATTTTTCTTGAGTAGTATTGTAAATCTTTATGTACTTTTGTCATTATTAGTTGGTTCATTTTAGTGTAAGTTATAAGAATGGTTTGTCATTCTTATATTCGAGTCTGTAAGTGTCCTAAGGGACTGAGATGAGGGAATCACCCTCATCCTTTGTACCTCAACGTTTTTTGGAGTAATGCATTTTACCGGGGTGAATTAACCCTTTTACCCAAAAAAAAAAAAAAAAAAAAAGTCCACCGGAAACTCCATCCCACCGTGGCGAAAAATTGCGTTGTCAAATGTGTACAGTTCACTCTTCTCAACATACTTGGCAGGTACAATCTATAGTCAAATATAAAACCACAACAAGCTCCTATTTTTAAGAAACACTGACATGCACTAACAATTATAGAAACACTGACATGCACTAACAATTATAGCTACTTACCAAATGGTTTCTATCTATGACATAGGCCAGCATTGGTGTGTAAAAACATGCATCTTCGTTCCTGTGCTGATCATGGCCTTTCTAGTCGCATATGTGAAACATCCTTGGATCTATATTGCAATTTATTAACACAAAATATTAGAATTATGTAATTATCTATAATAAGGTACATAAATAATGATAAAGTTGCTAACAATAGCGGAACATACCTTTGTCCAGGGGACCTCGACAGATAGGAAAAGAATCATGCAATTATGTTCTCGGGATGTCTTCAAAGCCTAAACCAAGTCCATCCCTTCCAAAAGTAATCATATTAATGACTGCACCACCAAGATTTGTGAATACCATTGGTTTCCCGCGTACCAGGTGTTGACTCTCAACAACAGTATTACAGCCATCTCCATAAAACAAGTTTGCATATATTTTCGGATGATCTGTTCCTCGAATATGAACAAGACGATGGTTTACTGTTGCTAAATTCATTCCTCCCATCCTAATATCATATTCGTTAGTCACTATATCTTGCAGAAAATATCCGGGAAGCAACTACATACAATTATAAATAATCAACATATTTACACACTAAACAATACTTATAGCAACTTAACAAACCACGTTAAAAAAAAGATTAGTTCGTGTATGCTTACCGGAGAACGTCCAAGATTCTGCCCCTGAAATACTAAGCATTTCATTTTCCTACTGCCTATCTCCCTGCTGTCATATCCACCGCATTCAACGCTAGCATGATTGTAGGCAGTTACGTAATAAGTATCTTCTTCTTCCTTGATAAAGTGTAAGATTCTGACATTTGTGTACCTACTGTGTTCCACAAACTTGGCCCACTCATCTCCATACAATTTGTAATGGTTTTCTGACTTTTGTTTGATCCATACTTTGTGTTTTGTTCCACGGTTGTGTATTAAGTACAGCCACGACATTCCATTGTAGAAGCTTTTAGTGAACATAGGCGGTAAATGCCGACAACACAAACAATATACAACTATTATTTCTTTATAAACAGTCTAACAATATACAACTTTTAAATTATGACCTTATGCGCATACCTGACTTTCCGCAAACTTTGCTTTGTTTACAGCAGAAACAAATTGAAGACTCATCCTGTCAGATTATCATTAACATAATTAATATATTAGCTAAATGACTCATTTAGTAAGATCAATCAAAACAAATTTAACCAATCAGACTCTATGCATAACACAAATATCAAAACAATGATCCATTTTAAAACATATGAATCACTTTACAAATATAAATTAGCATATCGTATATCATAAATACACAAATGGTTTACGTTGAGTCACTATATTCTTTAGGTGAGTATCTTTATAACAGTTATACACTAAGACTACACTTTCTTTTTTCCGTTAACTTTCGACTATATGATTTCACCCAATAATCATAGCATACATACCATCTAACAAAATAATGGAGGCGATACTGTCTTATTGTCTTAACTAACTTTTAAACAGAACATACACCATGGATCATATAGTCAACATATATTAGCTAAATGAGTGATTTAGTAACAACAATCAAAACAAATATAAGCAATTAGACTCTATGCATACACCATAGATCATTAATCAATATATCTGCTTAAAGACACCATAGATCATTAATCAACATATATTCTTGAAGACTTTTTATCCATATCTAATAGAGTTTATACAAACTACAAAACAAAAAATCTTTCAAGTTAAGTCTTTTTAATCAAATAAGAAACCGCATATCCCAAGCAACTAACTATGTATCAACATACTGATAACGCTAAAAATGAACATGTTTTTAGTAGCGTTATTGTTGGTTTTGTGTATGATAATCGGCTATATTTACTCATAACTGTTGCAAAAGTGCAAAAGATGCGTATTTATATGTGGATGTAGCCAGGTATCGCAAAAGATGAAGAAATGAAGATTTCATGCACATTTGGAGAATTCCCGAGGAAGGAAGTCAAGTAAGGAAGCTCTTGGACTCAATGATTTGGAAGCGCAATGATTTCTAAGTATCTACAACAAGTAAAGATCAAGTTTCGTCTTGGAAATCATCAACGAAAACAAAGAAAAAGGCGCAAATCAAGAAAAGTCAACAAAAGTCAAGTTTGGGGGTACAAGAGGCGCTCAACCGTTCGGTTGGAGCCCGCAACCGACCGGTTGGGCTAGTGGATAACACGCAACCGATCCGGTTGCCCCTCAACCAATCCGGTTGCCCTAAATGGAGTTACACCAATTGTCATTTAATGTTGCCTTAACTCCTCATAATCATTGAAGGCCGATCATTTCCTGTTATTAACTTGTATGGGACGTTTTTAGCCAGTTACTTAAGGTTCTTTAGCTATATAATGAACCTAGAATTAGTAGTCTAGGTGTGACACAACCCAAAGTGTAATAGTTTACACCAAAGCTATTACCAACTCTTATTATTCATCCCGAAAGTCTTGTTACTGCTGTAAAACGTCCAGGAGGTTTGAGAGACGAATTCTCATCCATTGTTTGATCATTCGGAGTTATACGGTTAAGCTAGACGATTGGAGGCGTGTGGTTGCTATATTCCACAATTTCTAATTCTTGTAATCCAAAAGCTTAGGTATTCTATGGAACTTGTTATGAATTTCTATTCTCTTGAATTATTTGAATTACCTTGTTACTACTTGTGTTTTGTTATGATTGTCATGGAGTAATTCTTGAATATACTTGTGTGTAAGGATGTAGGAAATCATACTAGTGTTCTTATATGTGATGCATGTATATGATCTTGTTTAAATGAGTTTGTTGGAAAACTACTAGTCTTGTTTCATTTGTCGGTAAAACATGTTTTAAGAAATAGGACCGAAAGGATTTCTCTTGTGTTTTATTCCAAAAACTTAAGTGACAAACTAGTATGGGGATATGGTGATTGACACCCACCATGTTTACTTATGGAAACAAGACTAGAAACATTTTCATCACGAGAGGTCGAAAGATTCGTAGGAACGAGTTTAATAAGAACATTTTACAAAAAAATGGATTTTCTAAAGGATAATCATTAGGATAAGGACCGAAAGGATTACTAATATGTTATTGTTCTTAAAATGATTTTACAAAACATAAACCATGGGTTGGAAATCATTTGCTTATGATTTGTGCATCACATCAAGAGTTTACACCAAGCCTTCATGAACACTTTCTATAATTGCGTATAGACTACACACAAGTATATGTTTCTTAATATTGATTTTCACTAAAACCATAATTTTTAGAGAGAGCCTTGACAAAGCTTTCTTGTTACCAATCTTTTAAAACAAATTCAAAAGCAAATCTCTTGGGACGATCTCGACTTACCCACCTTTGCTATCATGAACGAGTATACTTGCTCGTATGTGTTTATAGTAATTGCCGGATAATTCGTGTTTATAAATTTTTAAAACTTGCACACGGTGAGCACATTAAGTTTTTGGCGCCGCTGCCGGGGATTTGAGTATTTTTTATTATGTTTCATTTCTGTAAAATTGGTAATATTAAGATTAGATTTCATATTGATAAGTAAAAAAAAAATTGGTTTTAGAGACCAACCGAATCGGTTGCGTGAGCAACCGAAACGGTTGGTGCTCTTTCTAAAAATATAATCTTTGATTTTTCTAGTTTTTAGTTTATCTACTGTTTTGTGTTATAGTTTATAGCTTATTTCTTGTCATTTCTGATTTTTATAGATTGTGTTGGGATACAGAAGATTAAAGTACTAAAGATTAACAAAGTACTGCAGAAAGATAAAGTACTACAAGAAGTCAAAGTACTGCATGAAGTCAAAGTACTGCTTATTATCAAAGTACTGCAAAGATTATAAGTCGGTTGTATTAGATTAAAGATAGAAAGTTATGTTTATCTAGAACTTTCTATGTATTGTTTACTTGACGTACAAGGATAAGAATTGTAAATCGTTTAGGGTTATCCTTGAGCCTATAAAAGGACCCCTAGATTGATATTAGACGTACGTGATTTTATTAGAGTTTTAGAGAAGTTCGATATTATTAGAGTTGTTAAAGATCTGCATAATAAGCAGAGTTAGAGTTATTAATAAAATCGTTTAAAGTTAAAATTATTCTTCTTAGCTTTGTTTAAGTAAATTCCGCATACTTAATAGAGTTTGCTCAGTGTTTCTCTGTTAATAACTTAGGATTTATCCGAGGTTGTTAAACCTTAACAAGCTATTTAAGTTAGTTTGGTTAGAGTATATCGATCCAACAAGTGGTATCAGAGCTTGTGTGGAAACTCTGACTAAGAAGAAACCCTAAAACCTAAAGATGTCGACTGATTCTGTTCCACCACCTTCCATCACCTCAATGAGGATTCCTGTCATCAAGAAGGGCGAATATGACCTATGGTGTATGAAGATGAGGCAGTACATTGCCATTACAGACCATGCTCTATGGAATGTAACTGTCAATGGTAATGAAGAAGTTCCAGAAACTATTGATGTTCCTGGACAACCCAAAGCACCTAAGGCAGTCTTACCAGCAACAACATTAAGGAATCAAGAGAAGGCACTCAACATTCTCTTTTCTGCCAATCCAGATGGTCATCTTCTCAAGTTCCATGATGCTAAAGATGCTAAGCAGCTCTGGGCTGCACTCAAGACAAGATTTGGAGGGAATGAAGCTTCTAAGAAGATGCACAGAAATCTGCTGAAGCAACAGTTTGAAACTTTCACTATAGGTGAAAGAGAGAGTCTTGATGCTGCATATGATAGATTTCAAAATCTCCTTAACATGTTGGAATTATACAAAGCACAAGTTTCAGTTGAAGATGCTAATCTCAAGTTCTTAAGGAGTCTGCCATCATCATGGCATGTGATAGCTACAATGATCAGAGGTCAACCAGGTTTGGATGTTATGGACTTTGATGATCTCTACAATCATCTAAAGGTGTATGAGCATGAGATGAATGGTCAAACTAGTTCCAAATCTCATAGTATTGCTTTTCTATCATCTAAAAAGAGGGGCAGTACTTCCACCAAAAGTATTGCTTCTCCTACTCAAAGTACTGTGACTCAAAGTATTGTTGTTTACACTCCCCCCACCTATGCTCAACAAGCCCCACCAACTACTACCATGCACTCAGATGAGGTTGTGTGCTCTTTCTTTGCACAGCAAGCTTCTTTACCTGTAGTTTATGAAGAAGATCTCTCCCAGATTGACGAGGATGCTTTAGAAGAAATTGATATCAGGTGGCAAGTTGCTTTGATCACTGCAAGGATCAAGAAGTACATGAAGAAAACAGGAAAGAGCATTGACTTCAAACCAAAACAGGGAATCACTTTTGACAAATCCAAAATTGAATGCTTCAATTCTCAAAAGACTGGACACTTTGCAAGGGAGTGCAGGTTTGCTAAGTATCAAGCAAACAGGATGACTGAGAAACCAAAGCTGGAGCTAAAAGAAATCCCTATTACTGAAACAAAGGCTTTGGTCGCTCAAGAGAATTTATCAGAGGTTGACTGGAGTGAAGAGTTTGATGATGAACTAGTGACCTACTGTATGGTAGCAGTGGAAGAAGCAGTTGAAGATTCTGTAGAAGAATTGGACTGGAGCACTGTCTTTGATGAGGAAGTTGATCATGGTGCTTTGGAATCTGGAGATGGGTATGGAGGATTTGATTGGAGCTTGGAGTGTGAAGATGATCCTGTTCTGCTTGCAATGGTGGCTACTTCATCAAGTTCAACCCCTATCTCTAAGGTATGCTCAAATTGTCATGATTTTTATCAAAAATTACTTGGCAGTTATGTGATTGAAAGAGATAATTGTGTTAGGGCTAGGTCTGAGGTAGCTGGTTATCAAATTACTTTAGAGTCTATGGAAGCTAAAATTATAACACATGAAAATAATGAAATGGCTTGGGCTGAAAAGTATGAACAACAGGATTACCAGTTAAAACTAAGTGAATGGAAACTAAATTGTAAAATTGCTGAAATTGAGAAATTAACTAAGGAAAGAGATGATTTGTTAGCAAAGTTTGATGCCTGGAAAGAATCTGGTCTGTCACATGTTACTTATGTTCAAAAACAGAGAAGAGCATATATTAGAACTGGCTTAGGTTTTGGTATGGACTTTGATAACATAGAAGAAAATCAATCTGGTGATGACCTAGAGGATATAACCACTAGTGATGATGAACTCATTAATTATGTAGACACATCTAGTAATGAGGATTCAACTTGTGAACCACCTCCAGAATATAAGAAAGACAAGGGTTATCATGCTGTCCCACATCCCATTGGTAGTCATCAACCCATAAGACCTGATGTTTCACGTTTTGGTGTAGACAGTCTAGAGTTTAGGAAAAAGCTTATTGGTCAATCTAGGTCTGAAACCCCAAAAGAAACTGTTGAAAACCATGTTCAAAGTCAAGCAGTACTTTCAACTCAAAGTACTGCTCCACAAGCAGTACCTTCAGGAAAACCTTTTCAAAACAGTACTGCTAAACCTTTTTGGGATAACTTTGGTCAAAACAGGTTCAATCATTCACCTAGAAGGCAAAATAGTTTTGGTCATAGACATAGAAGAAGTCACTTTGGGAGTATGGGTCAAAAACTGTGTTTTGTGTGTTTTAGTCCTAATCATTTAATCAAGGATTGTGAACATCACTCAGAATACCTTAGAAAATTTCCAAAGAACAGGTCTGCCAACCAGAAACCTAGAGAGAACAAACCAGTCTGGAATAATTCAAATAGGGTTAATCACAGAAATTTCTCACCAGACCATAGGTACACTCACCAGAGAAGACCTTGTTCTAAATCACCAGTACCTTCACAAGCAGTACCTTCTCAAAGTACTGCTCAATTCAAACAAGGTACTGCTAACACTGTATGGAACAGGAACACTAGGAGATCTCATAATTATCAACCTAGAAGGTATTATAATTCACATAGGGAATCTAGATCACAGGAACCAAGTGTTAAAACTGAATGGGTTAAGAGAGAAAGTACTGCAGAGGGACAAACAGTACTTTCAACAAAAAGTGAATCAGATGTTTTTATAATACAAGAAAAGGAGAATGAATTTGCAAAAGAGAGTTCTGTTGAAAATCCAGAAAGTTTTGAAAATCCACATGCTAAAAATCAAAAGATAATTCTGGATCATGTTTTAAAAAATAGTGGGAATTACATACTCAAAGAATTTGAGTTTGTAACTCCACAAGGGGAACACAAGTCAGTAATGGCTTGGGTTCCTAAAAGAAACTAACTCTCTAAATCTTTGTGCAGGGCAACCCAGAGGAGGAGCTTAAAGATCATCTTATTGTGGATAGTGGTTGCTCTGGAAGCATGATAGGAGACAAGGAGATTCTGTCAGATTTTAGATCTATTAGTGGAGGAAGAGTTGCATTTGGGAATGATCCCAATGGAGGTAGAATTACTGGAAAAGGAACCATCAAAGCAGGACGAATAGATTTTGAGAATGTTAGATATGTGAAGGAGCTCAAGTTCAACTTATTGTCAGTTTCTCAAATCTGTGATAAAAAGCATCGTGTGTTATTCACTGACACAGAATGTCTCATCCTTTCCCCTGAGTTCAAGTCTGTTGATGATGGCTTGGTAGTTCTTAGAGTACCAAGAACCAATGATGTGTATAGTCTAGATATGAAAATTCTTCATTCTTATGGAAGAGCCACATGTTTGGTGGCAAAAGCAACATCTGAAAAAGCACATCAGTGGCATAGAAGATTGGGCCATGTGAATTTCAAGAACATCAACAAACTGGTCAAAGGAAATTTAATTAGAGGGTTACCTTCAAAGACTTACAAGAATGATCACTCATGTTTGGCATGTAAGAAGGGTAAACAACATAAAGCATCCTGCAAGAAGCTTGAGGAAAGGGCTATTAGAGAACCTTTGGAGCTGTTACATATGGATTTGTTTGGACCTGTATCTGTTACAAGTTTGAACAAGAAGAAGTACTCCTTAGTTGTCACAGATGATTGCAGTAGATTCAGTTGGGTATTTTTCTTGGGATTTAAAGATGATACTTTTGATGCTATTCAGACTCTCATAATAGCACTTGAAAACCAATTGAGACTCAAGGTTCGAGGTATTAGATGTGACAATGGAACTGAATTCAAGAACAAGCTTATGGATGACTTCTGTGCAAACAAAGGAATCAAGAGGGAGTTCAGTATTGCTAGAACACCACAGCAGAATGGTGTTGCAGAAAGAAAGAATAGGACTTTGATTGAAGTAGCCAGAACCATGCTAGCAGATTTACAACTACCTATTCAATTCTGGGCTGAAGTTGTAAGTACTGCTTGCTATGTACTTAACAGAGTATCAGTTACTAAGCCACAGATGAAGACACCTTCTGAGTTGCTGATGGGCAACAAACCCAATATTCGGTTTATGAAGCCTTTTGGATGCCCTCTTAGTATTTTGAATACAATTGATAATCTGGGTAAGTTTGATGACAAGTCAGAAGAAGGTTATTTACTGAGATATTGTACCAACAGTAAGGGCTTTAGAGTGTACAACAGAGTTACTAAGAAGGTTCAAGATTGTCTTCATGTTGAGTTTTTAGAAGATCAAGACAATCATAAGGGTAAAGGTCCTGATTGGATGTTTGATCTTGAAGTTTTAACTCCTTCTATGAATTATGTACCTGTTAGAGAAGAAAATCAACCTGTACACAATGAAGAAGATTTACAGTATGTTGTTCATGGAGTTCATATTAGTTCTAATGCTGTTCCTGATAAAGAACCAATCACTGTGGAACCAAAGAAAAGTACTGATAAGTCAAAATCCTCATTGTCTGCTGAGGATCAATTTATTCAAGAAGAACTTAATCAGATGCTTCTTCAAGATGTTTTTGCACATTCTTATACTGATGAACAAAGAAGAGCTTATGAAGAAGCAAAGAAAATGACCAATACTGCAGAATACTCTTACAGTACTTTGGACAGTACTTTTGACCAAAGTACTGCTGCACCAGTTTCCAGCACTAATGAAGATGCTGATTTCACTAATTTGGATGATATCTATGGAGTTCCACAGTCTCCAAACTTACGAATTCATAAAAATTATCCTACTGATCAAATCATTGGTCCTTCTACTTCTGGAGTGATGACAAGACACAAAGCTAAGAGTTTTACTAAACCTCATAATGCTTTACTTAGCTTTGTCTATAAACAGAACAGGCTGAATCATAAGGACCATCAAACATGTCTGTTTACTTGCTTTATTTCTCAAGAGGAACCCAAGAATATTGCTCAAGCATTAACTAAAGAAAGTTGGGTTGAAGCTATGCAAGAAGAACGGCTACAATTGAAACTTCAAGAAGTTTGGGTATTATGTGATCTTCCAGATGGGAAGAGAGTTATTGGAACCAGATGGGTTTTCAGAGTCAAGAGAGATGAAAGAGGTAATGTCATCAAAAATAAGGCAAGGTTAGTTGCACAAGGCTATAGACAAGAAGAAGGAGTAGATTATGATGAAGTGTTTGCTCCTGTAGCAAGGATAGAAGCTATTAGAATATTTCTTGCTTTTGCTTCTTATATGGGTTTTCAGGTTTATCAAATGGATGTCAAGAGTGCCTTTCTCTATGGCACTATTACAGAGGAAGTATATGTCAAGCAACCTCCTGGTTTTGAAGATCCTAAACATCCTAACAAAGTTTACAAAGTTGTCAAAGCTCTTTATGGCTTACATCAAGCACCAAGAGCCTGGTATGAAAGGCTCTCTACTTTTTTATTGCAACATGGTTATAGGAGAGGAGCTATTGATAAGACTTTGTTTATCAAGAGAGACAAGAAGGATATCATGTTAGTACAAGTTTATGTTGATGATATCATATTTGGAGCTACTAAACAGTCCATGGTCAAGGAGTTTGAGCAGCTGATGCAGAAAGAATTTCAAATGAGTTCAATGGGTGAGTTAACTTTCTTTTTGGGACTTCAAGTTAAGCAGTCAAACGAAGGAATTTTCATAAGTCAAGACAAGTATGTATCTGACATACTTAAGAAGTTCAATTTTGATGACATGAAGCCTGTTACTACACCTATTAAATCTATCAATTCATTGGGCAAGGATGAAGATGGACACCCATTTGAAGTCAAGTTATACAGATCCATGATTGGATGTCTTATGTATCTCACTGCATCAAGACCTGATATTATGTTTGCTGTTTGTCTTTGTGCAAGATATCAAGTCTCACCAAAGGTTTCTCATATGAATGTAGTGAAGAGAATTTTTAGTTATTTAAAACAACAACCTAAGTTTTTTTTTTTTTTTTTTTTTTTTTTTTTTTTTTTTTTTTTTTTTTTTTTGTTGGTAAAGGGGAGTAATCCTGCACCCTGGTAAAATATATTAACCAAAAAAGTTTAAGTACAACGGATGAGAGTGAATCTCTCACCTCGGCCCGTTACATGGGCAACATACACACACTAAAAGTGCACTAACCAAACAAATTACATAAGAAAGACATGTCAATCTTATGAACTACCAAACAACCAAATTTACTTCCTACCACGACCTAAGAGACTAACATCATACATGTCACACATATCCTCCAAGTGTCTCGGTAGATCGTAGACTTGCTCAGCATAATCATCAAAATCTTCAAGATCAAAACCCCCCCACCCCCAGAAGCCAAAAATGACGCCATAGGGTTATCTGGCTCCAAAACCTCATCCTCTTCACTGTCAGAACATGTCACATTCCCGACTTTAGAAAACGGATTACTTACCTTAGTAGCAGAAGAAGTCACAGTCTCCGGAGGCTTAGAAGCCGCACCAATATCAATACGAGCGTCCTTCCCCCGAGAACCATCAATACCTGCTTCCTTAGTAATACCAGAAGAGAATTTGGAAGAGAATTTGTCGGTACATTCGTTACTTGGAATGTACATACTTAACCAAAATGGAAGTTATGGGCTATGGATGAAAATGGTTGAGGTGGAGGGGCCAAAGTTTTCAAAAATTTTTACTTATTTTTTACAAAAACCTCCCACCTAATTTCATTAACATTTAATTCAAGCATTTACTACTTTATCAACCATCAACCACGCTCAAAATCAAACTTCAAATCTGTGCTATAAACTCCAAATTTGTAAGTGTTTTAAGCATCTTTGAGTCATTTTAAACAATGGTTTTTAATAGTATGCAAATCTAACGGTTAGATGTTAAGCTAGTGATGATTTTGTGTTCTGCGCATAAGCGTATGAACATGAAATCACCATGGGGTGTTTTTGATGAAATGGATTGTGTTTTCAAAGGTTATATCATGTCTTAAAACCATTTTCATCAAGAAATCTTACCCAGAAAACGTTTTTAATCATTTTTCAAAATTTAGGGTTTATGCTTGAATTGGGGGTTTTTCATTTGTGAGTGTTTCTGTCTAATTAGATGCTTGTAAGATGATTATTACATGTTTAATTAATCAAAACCAACCTTGAATCTTACCCAGAAACACTAATTTGGCAAAATTAAACTTTAGGGTTTAAGACTCGTTGAAATGGGGATTTGTGATTCATAAGGCTTTTGTTTTTATAACTTGTTGTAAACGTCTCATATTGCTTCTAAGATGACTCAAATATCATTTGGTGCAATTTCCATGGTTAAATCTCTTAGGCGTAGGATTTGAATAATTAGGGTTTAAACCTTACGTTTAAGCTTAATCTACGCGTAACCATATTCAATGTGTTCTTTGAAAGAGGGTTGAATAAAGTGTTAATGGAAATGTTGTGATGAATTTATTTC
The DNA here is from genome assembly GCA_019973895.1 of Chrysanthemum seticuspe. Lineage (NCBI taxonomy): Eukaryota > Viridiplantae > Streptophyta > Magnoliopsida > Asterales > Asteraceae > Chrysanthemum > Chrysanthemum seticuspe. The sequence goes on from BPTQ01000003.1 coordinate 56,859,192, forward strand.
AGGTTTTACGCGTGCAAAATCTGAATCAAGGTTAAAATTGGAATCCTACGCGTAGATGTTACACGTAAGAGTAATCTTACGCGTAACTCTTACGCGTAAGGTTCTACAAAGGGACTACGCGTATCCTTTGAAGGATATGTGTAAACTTGGAGTCTTACGCATAAGGTTCACTCTTACAAGTAAACCTTACGCATAAGCTCCCAACATACGCTTACGCGTAAGCATTATGCCAAGATGCTTTTCCTACGCGTAAGATTTTTTACGCATAAGAAGGCCTCCTACGCATAAGCTTAGGCCTACGCGTATGGTTACACATTGTTTACGCATAAGCTTGCATTCTTACGCATAAGCCACAGTTTTAACTTTACCAATGAAATGTTACGCGTACTAAGTTGTAAATAAGTTACTCATAACGTCACAAGACCAAAATGTCACTAATAAGCTATAATTGTTAAAATGTTGTGTAAATGAGTGAAAACTTTGACTTTAAAATTCAAAATTAATATACTCATGAAACATTTCATGACTATTTTGGACTGTTGGACAACAAGTGACATTGGACTCGTAACATTCATTAACATAACATATTCAATAAATTGGACAATAAAATCAATGTTTGACTAATGTAATGTCTTTCAATATGTTGGTTCTTTTGGCTCAATATCTTTCAGATCACGATATGGATATCACAATGGAAAACGTTAACGCACCAAACGAGCTCACAATAGAAGACATTTTCCCTAATGGTTATAAAATGAAGATTGGAAAGAACAACCTTAGGGTGGACTTTGATAACTTCACCTGCTCTGAATCTTCATGCCGCATTGCTGTGGACATTCTTAAGACTCATCCCTACCACAACATGCTCACCAATTCAGCAACTGTACCAGAGATCTATATACATCAGTTCTGGCACACGATGAAGAAAGCTGATGGTCAAGATGCTGTCACGGTGACTCTCAACAACAAATAAGTCACCGTCACCGTTGCTGACTTACGATCAATTCTTCTGCTCCCTGCCATCCAGCCTGCTGAGTATGTTCCTACTCCAACTGAAGAGGCTACACTCAGATTCATGGTCGATATTGGCTATGATGAAGCTGTGGGGATCATTACTAAACATTCTTCGGTCGATTTAAAGAACATCCCTCAGCTGTGGAGAACTTTATACATTATGATCGCCAAGTCTGTTTCTGGACGAGACAGCGGTTATGAGTATCCTAAGCTCATGGAACTAAAAATCTTCTGGGGCAGGGTCAACATGATGCATATTGACTACGCAAATCTGATATGGGAAGACATGATGTCTTACCTCAAGAAGCCTGACACAAAGGTCCCTTACATCAGATACACAAAGTTGTTAATCCAGAGGATACTCGGGAATAATCAAGACATTCCCTTGAGGCTTGATGACCCAAACCATCATTCTACGTTGTTTGAGCCTACCTTAAATGTTGTCAGATTCAAAGACTCATCAACAAAGAAGCAAGGTGTTGTTTTGACTGACTGCCTACTCACCGATGATGTTAAAAGCCTTTAATCTTATTCACGATATCAAGAAGCTGTGACCATAGGCAAAGTCGGCTTCATGGATGAAAAGTCTTCCTCCATCCCAGTCAATAAGACCAGGAGATCAGGCTGTGCTGGAAGTGCAGCACGCACTGGGAGTGCTCGCAAGTATCCAAAGAGGAATCCTTCTCGAAAAAGAAAAGTTCCGACAAAGGGTGCCACCTCTAATCCTCAATCGGCACCTAAACTAAAGGACGAAGACTCTGAGGATACTGAGACGGATGAGGAGGTTCATTATTCAGAGTCTGTTACGGATGATGCAACAACAGTTGAAAAACCACAAAGTCCCAAAGCAGATAAGGGCAAGACTCCAGTTACTGAAGAAGAAGAAGAAAGTTCGGATGATGAACCGAAGGAGGAGGAAAGAGAGTATCACAAGACTCTCAAAGAGCTAAGGTTGAAGCATGCTGCTTCAGAATTTCATCGCGAACCAACAAGAGGCCCTGGAGGTTCCAGTGGTGGTACACTTACCATACCAATTCGTGATGCGGTTAATCAACCCGATAAGCGAATTGGTGCCACCGCTAAAGAATCCACCGAGCAGCAGCAGGAATCTTATGAGGTTCCGTTTACCTTTGAGGAAGAAGAGGAACAAGAATAGGATGAGATGATCAAAGATAAAGATATTGAGGAAGCTGCTAAAGAGGAAGCTCAAGCTAAAGCAGAAGAAGAGGCCAGGGTAAGAGCAGAAGCCAAGGCTAAAGATGATGAAGATGAAAGGATTCGAAACGAAACTGAAAGTTACGTTCTAGATAATCCTGAACACAACCCTAAAGGGACTTCTGAATCACCAAAAGACCCAGAGCCTTCTCATGACTCATCATCTTCTGACTCATCATCTCATTCATCTCCACCACCATCCAAAGATGCTACCACCAGATCCACATCCAAATCAGTCAAGAAACCAACCAACACTTGGGCATCACGGGCTAAGACCAAAATTGTCAAAGCTGTCTGGCAAGTAAAGAAACGAAACGTAGTCAACAAGAAATTCAATCAACTGGCTGACAGACTAAATTTACTCCAAGATGTGATGAACGAGTTTTTGGAGGAAAGAGAGCAGATTCAGCAGTTTCTCAATAGAGATATCCAAGGGGAAATGGACAAGACGATCAGAGAATATACTCACAAGTTTCTTCTCGACACCGTCCCTGGAGTGACAAGAGAGATGTTCGCCAGACAACTCTATCCTAATCTCATGGCATTGGTCAAGCATACAATGTCAACTACCCCTATTGCTATGCAAATCAATCTAGTCCCGTCTCCAGTTGTCTTTGATGCGGAATTGATTTCCAAGCTTGTTACACAAATGTCTCAACGATCTGCAACATTTACTTCTGATGAAGCTAAACTTTTTGAGGCATTATTGGAATATCAACTCAAAACATTGTGCAAAGAGTCAGCTGAAAAGGCTAAACGACCAAGAGATGATGACGATGCTGACAAGGATTCCGAGCCTAAACGTCCAAAAAAAACTGACAAATCCTCTTCTATGCCTCCACAACCCCAAAGGACCACCACCATAAGAAGATCTTCATAACGTCCTCGTGCTAGAGACAAACCTCAGGACTCTGAGTCTCCACCACCAACGGAGAAAACTGGTGATCATTTTAAATACACTGGTGGTGATGACGAGGAGACTCCTGAGCCCCAACAACAACCCCCCTCTTCTACATCAACTAAGCAACCAACATCATCCTCGAAGCCACAGAAGAAAAAGTCATCATCTGTTGTATCATGGCTAGATGAAGATGCAACTGACGAATATGAATGGTTCTCAAAGCTTGTTGATGCCACCCCTCAATTACCGGAAGGCCAAGAACCGGTAGATGGTCGAACTATGGAGCATGTCAAGATCATCCAAGAAAAGTTTAAAGTTAAGAAGATGTCGAAAGCAGAGTTGAAGTGAATCAAGAACGAGGCTTTTCAACTACCTAAGGACAGCTCTGACAGTGCCATTGAAGTCGAATATCATCTCGTCAACATAGCATGAGCCATGTCCAACAATATTGATTGGCTCAACCCTGAATCCAACATCGACTTCACCAGACCTGACAAGGCTCCATACTACACCGACTGGACTAAGCCACTACCCACCATTGGTCGACCTGATCAACCAAGGATTCCCAACCGGTATTTCTTCAACAATGATCTAGAATTTCTTCAACACGGTAGCGATGTTAGCAAGAAATACGCTACCTCACCCACCTTCCCCATCCTGGCAGCAATCTTCTCCAACAATGTGGCAATCGAGGAAGAATCCACACATATGTTCGTTGATAATGTGGTTAACTATGACCTCGATGCACTGTATGGAATTCATCACTGGCCTGAACGAAGAAGAATCTACCTCAGAAGCTGCCAGGTACTCAAATCCAAAAAGGAGGTGTACAGTGACCAACGGATCGTTGCAATAATGCATGTTAGCCTATCTACTAAGTGGGACTACTAATTCCTGAAGAAAATCGTAGTCAAACGCCAAGACGAACAGGAATATGACTTTTCTAAAGCGGATTTTCCGAGATTGTCACTCAATGACATTGAAGATATGTAAATTTCTAAGGTACAAGGACGAATGCGACACTTCTCCACGAACATCCAACTCCAGTACATCAAGTCATTGCTAATATTCATCAGAAGCATCATTATCCAGGAACGTGTTGAAGACATTCAGCTTGCCGTGGAATCATACCAAAAACGTGTTAATCTCACAAAACCACAGCTAGACTTTCCCGATATCAACCAACTTGCTCAGTACTCCATCCTTAAGAAACCAAAGTTTGGGGTAGTTTACCGCAGTGAACTTCACCGAAATTGCTTCATGGCGTGCAAGGAGCTTCACAAGTTTTGTGATCACACTTTAAAGAAGGTTCGGGACGGGTTAGCATATCGGTTAAAGGAGATTCATGAAGGCATAGGGTCGAAGAAGAGGTGGAATTATAGGGATAAGAGGGATGTGAAGAAGATCATCACACGGATTAATGAAAGGTTGTTTCGTCGAGATCAGATAAGGACATTTGAGAGCTTCGTGGGTGGACAACCGAGTATCTCTATAACAGGCTATCAACGTCCAGAAAGAACTCCCGGCGTTATTGACGGACTGCCTATTACTCCTTGATTATTTTCTTGATTAATATTTGGATGTGTTGATCTCTACTATTAACTATGGCTTGTGCACACATAATAGTGTACAACCTGTACTTGTAATGAAAGGACCCTGTGGTACGCATCAGTGCCACAATCCTATAAAAGGAGTGAAAGCTTCTTCCTTTTGAGTAAAACTTATCAAAACTTTCATTTTCCAAAGTTTTGCTAAAAAAAACAAGTACTATGATTTCAAAACCTCAAAAGTTAGTATTACTTGTTGAGGGGGAGTACTTGCTTTAAATCTTTGTTCACAAATGATTCTTCGTGGAAATCTTCCCACAAAACTCGAAATGGACATATTCGATATCAAGAATTCGTCAAAAATACCATTTATATTCCATTTTTGAGGGGGAGAAAAATTGTGTGATACAAATATATTGAGAAAATTGTGATTGAATCTTGTGTGCTAAAGACTTAACCAATGAATTGACGAGCTCTTAAATGTTAGTAACTCGAAAAGACTTGTCCGAGACGGGTAATAATTTCAAGCTAGTTCGCTAGTGATGTAAACGTGTCTCGCAAAGGACTTGTCTTAGTAGAATGTACCATCCGAGAAACTCTTGGTAGACATGAACCTTGACGGGTCAAACCTCCTCACCAAGGAGTGTTTACAACTTCAAGCTGACCTAGTCAGTGATGTAACCGTGTCTCGCGGGGAATTGTCTATCTCGAGTCGATCAATTCAAAAATACAAGCTCTTCCCTCACCATGCAGATTTCTGTCAAAATACTTAAGCACGTGTGGAGGGGTAGTATTTCTGAAAGTGCAAAGCTCTCAAGGTGTTATAAAATGTTTTTCACTTATAAAATATCTTGAGAAATTTTTTTCATGAAAATGGTTTGATGGCAACATATGTTAGTCATGGAATTATAAGGTGACTAAGGTTAGGAATAACCGTCCTCTGATCCGCCAGAGCAGGAGGGATCTACCCAAGGACACCACCAATAGTTAGAACTTAGATGTCCTTAGGTATGACTATAAAAAGGAGAAAATGAGAATCGGAGAAAGGAGTTGAAGAATTAAAAAGAAAAGTAAAGAAAAGGGTGAAAAGAAATAGCCCTCCAAATTATTCAACTCAGGGCAGACACCGGGTTCAATGCATATGCTACTGGCTATCACTAGATGACACCGGTATTGAAGATCAAAGTCGTCATGGACCCAGTGACGCATGCACTAAACCTTCTTAGCCACTCAAGTTTCTCTCAACAGAAGCTTGTTTCATTCTCATAGGAAACCCTACGTAAACTATCGGCTTTCTCTTAGAGATTGCTGGTATTGAAGAAGGAGACCCTCTCCCTAGTCTCCGCTCAAGAAAACCAAAGCGCACTATTGAGTCTAGAGCCACGAGATTCATCAAAAGATCTCTTAGGAACACTTAACATTTCATCACTTGTCATTCAACAATATATATATATTTTTTTTTGGGTAAAAGGGTTAATTCACCCCGGTAAAATGCATTACTCCAAAAAACGTTGAGGTACAAAGGATGAGGGTGATTCCCTCATCTCAGTCCCTTAGGACACTTACAGACTCGAATATAAGAATGTCAACCATTCTTATAACTTACACTAAAATGAACCAACGAAGAATGACAAAAGTACATAAAGATTTACAATACTACTCAAGTAAAATATGTGAGCCTTCTATGTCACTAATGTGGTCCACTTTAACTTCCATGAAGAATCCAAGTATGAACATCCAAGCATTCTTCAACATAATGCATCAAAACTGCAACTTACCACGAACACCACTTCCAAACAGTGTGTGATGATCATAGGGTTATTAAGAACCCTAACTTGCAGCCACCAAACCACAAAATCATATAATAGCATCTTGTGATATGAAGCAATTAATAGGGCATAACAAAACCTTAACATACATTAACACCATAAAGACCCGCCAATCAAATCAAAGAGAAGCTTAAAGTAGCAGCCGGATCCATGTAGGGTTTTTGAATAAGTATACCCTCAAACTTAACTTACATGAACGCATGACCGATCCAATATCCACTTGACATCCAGCATGACCGATCAACAACAGCAAAAATGATGTTTATACGTTTAACAAACATCAGCAGTATCACGCATCATCGTAAACTAGGGTTTAGAAACCCTAACATACAGAAAATTAAGGTAATAAACACCCTAACTCTTCAACGATAACAACACCTTCCCTCTCTCAACCCACTTTCTCAAATTAACATCACAAACCAGAATAAACCACGATCAAACGGATCGACTTTCATAACATGAATGGACAGGAGTCCAACTTACAACCAAAGATATATGCATTAACGTACAACAGCAAACCTAGTAATCACAACCATAAAATACGAAAACCCTAAAGTTAGGGTTTCGATAATGTACTTCGGTATATCGTGTTAGCCTTCTTGAGGGTATCCGGTTTCAGGAACAGCCTTTGCTAGAATAAGAGATGTGTTTTTACATTATGCTGTTAACACTCTCGAAATTCGAATTTGTAAGTGCTAGAAATCCCGCTAAGGATATTCCTTTCAAGAATCGAGTCCTGAATATGTCGGTCATTAATTGAACTTGTTCAATGTAATGCCAACTGTCCCTTACGGGATTCGAACGGCTGATTCGCCCGACCAAGGTGAATGGAATCAAGACATTCATCAGTAGAACAATTTTAGTAATCAATTCTTTAAGAAAAGATTACAATGATCAATTGGTGTTCGTGACTGTGCCTGAGATGCTGCTGCTGATGGATGCTCACAGGAGGAAGAGATCGTGCAGATTCTCCACATCCTCATACCAACAACATCATCATAGAAGTTCTGTCATTATCATAGGCAACACAAAGTCAAAATGATTCTTCTTCAAATCAAAGAATCTACAAAGTTAATAAGACTCGAGAACTACTTCACATCTGAAATTCACTGTCAAAAGAAGTGTGAGCATGTTGGAGAAAGACGTGGAGACACTGGAACAACGAAGCGGACCTGATGCAGATTACCACAACATAACATCACCATATCCACACTAGAACAAAGAATAAAGATAAATGAAGACGTCAAAGCTGAAAACTTCAAAGAAAACAAGATCCTCACACTTGGGAGATTGTTGGAATCAAGACACTTCTTCTCGCAAGAAAGAAGAATGTCAGAAGACGTCAAAGCAACTATTACATCAACACCTACAACGTTTCAATATTACTTAAGTCATTAATTACCAACACTTAGGGGGAGATTGTTGGAATCACTCCTAAACTATATTTCAAGTGTTTGTAATCAATATGTAATAGGTTTCTTAATTAGGCTTTTATGTTAGTATTAATGGCAAGGCTTATGTAGAAAGCCCATAAGCCTTGACCCAAGCCCAATAAGGAAAGGAAGGGAGCTTGTGTGTTGCCCTAGCTCCTCTCCCTATATAATGACTTGTAAACCATCATTTGAAGGTTGGTTGTTCACTTTGCTTAATATCATACGCCTAAACATTTCACATATTCATTTGTGTATATTGTTCTTAGTGTTCATCCGCTCACCTCTTCTATAATTCTTACATATTGATGCTTGTATTACAATATGGTAACCTAACAAAGCTATTCGTGATTCCTTCCCTGATGAGCATCTTATGTCAGTAAGAATTAAAGATCCTAGTCCTGAACCATGGTATGCAGACTTCGATAATTACCTCGTCGCCAGAGTTCTACCAAGCAACAAAACTTATTATCAAAGTAAAAAGTTCTTCTCAGTTTTAAAATATTACTTTTGGGATGACCCTTTCCTATTTAAAGCTTGCCCTGACGGTATAATTAGGAGATGCGTTTTCAGAGAAGAACAACAACGAATCCTGGAACACTGCCACAACGGACCCGCTGGAGGGAATTACGGGGCCGACACTACTGCTAGAAAGATTTATGAAGCAGGATTCTTTTTACAAATAAACCGTAAAAATATTTATTAATATTTTGCGATCTCTTTGTGTTTTGTTGATAACAAATATAATGTTATCATAAGTAAAATTTTAAGGATACATGTTATTTTTGTAAATCATTTACATATAGTCACTTAATACAAATTGTTGTAATAAATCATTTGTTGTAATAGTTTATTAGGATGGGTAAAAATCACAACCCATGGATTGTATCCATAACCCATGGTATTGACCCATACCCATTTGACTAGATGCATTGCATCTATTAGATACATTGTATCTAATGAAATACCCATGGACCAACCCATAACCCATGACCCATGACCCATAACCAAAAAACCCATGGGCAAAGAGAAGCGTCCCACGGATCCCTAGCTTTACACTAGACGGATCCCTTAAGGGAGGGATCCGTGGGATCCGTGGAACAGTGGCAAGTTTTGCCTATAAATAGAGAGCCATTTCTTCATTTCTCTTCACCCCTCTTCTTCCTAAATCTCTCATATACTCTTACTCTCTTCTAACAAAAGATCACTTGATCTAAAGAGTTGTTCTTCTTTCTTCTAGTGTGATACTCATATAGGTCCTTCTTTAAGGCGAGATCACGAGCTTACTACAAGTCATCCAAGCAAGGGGTCCTTGATTGATTTGTTCCTCCACAAGATTTCTGTAGCAAAGATCTTGTACTTGATATTTCACATAGTTGTTGTGTAATAGTCGTGTTGGTTTGGTCCTCCGTGTTATGGACTCGGTATATAGCTTTGTACCAGAAAAAGGTGTAAGAAACGTTGTGTAGGCTTCTCCGCCAAGTTGAAGGAGTTTGTTGACATAGTGCTTGAACTCTCGAGTAGGTGACTCGGGGAGTGGAGTAGGGCAAGGAAGGTGTCCTTTTAGCCGAACCACTATAAATCGGTTGTGTTATTTCTTTCCCTTGCTTTACTTTATTTACATTCATTATTCTTAGATCTATACTTTATCTTCATCCATATTATTTCACATAACATCGAATCTAAAGTTTTTGAAACTAATTTAAAATCGGCAAAACTATTTAACCCCCCCTTCTAGTTTTCCACAATTGGCATCAAGAGCTAAGTTTATAAAAGTTTTAAAGTAAACCGTATTTTAAAAACTTTTCGATCACTATGTGTTCTGAAAACTACAAGGAAGGGCAATCTATGCAACGACCACCACTACTTGAAACTAATGGTTTTATATATTGGAAAAATAGATTTGAAACGTATGTGAAGTCAAAAGATATTGATCTTTGGTACATCATTGTTGAAGGCGATTTTGAAGCTACATCAAAAGATGATAAAGGAAATTTAGTTAACATACCTCATGATAAACTCACCGATGACATTAAGAAAAAAGCTTTCTAAAAATAGTGAAGCTAAAATGGTTTTATATAATGCTCTACCCAAAAAGGAATTCGAAAGAATTTATATGCTTAAAACCTCTAAAGAAATTTGGAATTATTTAGTTGTAACTCATCAAGGTAATCAACAAGTTAAAAATAATAAAATTGATCTATTTGTTCAACAATATGAACAATTTTCGATATCGGATGAGGATACTATAGATCATTCTTTTGCTAATTTTAATACTATCATTACATCTTTACAAGCACTTGGCCGTAATCATGTTAAGAGATATCTAAGGGCACTTCCATCCAAGTGGAGATCTAAGGTGACGGCAATCAAAGTATCTAAAGACTTGTCAATCCTTACCCTTGATGAACTCATAGGCAAAAGATTCTGAAGCCTCAAAAGTGAAAGAGAAACACAAATCTCTTGCCCTTAAAGCCAAGAAGGTTTCAAGCGATGAAGAGAACTCCTCTTCGGATAGTGATGACGAGGAGTATGCCATGGCGGTAAGGGACTTTAAAAAGTTCTTTAGAAGGAAGGGAAGATACATCAAACAACCGTATGACGACAAGAAAGGATTCCGGAAAAGCAAAGAGGACGAGAAGCCAAGGGATGATCGTGCTTGCTTTAAATGTGGGGACCCAAACCACTTTATTAGCAAGTGTCGTGGGAATTGAGCGAGGAGGAGGACGAAGAAATTTGTCACATGGCAAATGACGAGGTATGTCACGAATACTATAGTAGCTCATCATTAGATGATGACTCATTGCATAATGAATATGACAAACTTTGCAAAATTAGCTTAAAAGTAATTAACAAAAACAAGTTTTTGAAAAATCAAAAACCAACGTTTAGATAAGGAAGTCATAGAGTTAAGGGCAAAATTGAAACGTCTAGAAAAAGGGAAAATAGTTAGTGGCGAATGTGAACTCTGCGTTCAACTTCAAACACTAGTTGATCAACTAGATTCTAAGATTGCTAGAATAAGTACTAATACTCTAGATATGATACTAGATAGTGTTAAAACTGGAAACAACCAAAAAGATCTAGGTATTCAGCAACTTGATGTGTCAACTAGTGAAAACAAAGAAACACAATTCGTAAAAGCAATAGAAAAACAAGCCACTGTTGTGGCGGATCCCACGACTCCCACAAAAAGGGAACCGGCTAGTGTACCGCCAGGGATCTGTGGGTCTGCTGAAGCAAACAGTGGTAATAACGTAGCTTCTTCTTATAGAAATGATTTTGTTATTGTTAATAAGAAGAAACCAACTCATATTACCACTAGACAACCACCCCCAAAATATAATCCAATTTTTGCAAGAAACAAAGCTCCATCATTTTCAAAACCAAACACATCTAGGAGACCTAATAATGTTTACTCGAGAAGTAACCATCAACTGGGATGGAACCCAAATATCCAAAATGGCTTTCCATTTCAAAACTTTGCACCATGGAATGCATATTCACCTTATCCATACATGTCTAACATGAATGGAATGTTTAACACTAATGGACCCATGAACAAATGGGGACCAAACTTTTGAGTTAATTATTTTCTTAGGTGTGCTTAAAGGTCGACCTAGATCCGGATGAATGGGTCAAGGATAGCGGGTGCACGAGGCATATGACCGGCAATAAAGATCTATTCTGCAAATATGAATCCTTCAATGGAGGAAATATGGTGTTAGGAAATAGCAAAAGCAAAATCATTGGTAAAGGTACGATTTCTAACAAATCTCTAACCATTAATGATGTGTGTCACGTAGAAAACCTAAACTTTAACCTCTTAAGTATAGGACAAATATGTGATAAAAAGTGCAATGTACTTTTTACCGAAACTGGTAGTAAGATATTAAAAAATGGCATAACCATAGGATGAGGAATTAGGAAACATGGAGTATATGTAATTAAAATTGGTAATGAACCTAAAGACAAACTTTGTCTTACTTCTATGGATGATACTTCGACCTTGGCATCGAAGATTGGGTCATGCTAATATGCGACTTCTTCAATCACTATCATCCAAAGATCTAGTAAGAGATCTACCTAAATTAAAATATGATCATCACTTTTGTGATGCTTGTAATGTAGGAAAACAAGTCCATTCTAGTCACAAAGCTAAAAGCATGGTGTCTACAACTAAGTGTCTAGAATTACTACACATAGATTTATTTGGTCCATCTGCTATCCAAAGTTATGGAGGCAACTACTACACTTTGGTCATATTGGATGATTGCTCTAGGTACACATGGACTAATTTTTTAAAGAACAAAACTGAAACATTTAATTACTTTGAAATATTGAGCAAGAAAATCCAAAGACAACTAGGAAGTCCTATAGTGTCTATTACAACGGATCATGGTAGGGAATTCGATAATGAAGTGCAATTTGGTGCTTTTTGTGACGCTAATGGTATTACTCACAACTTCTCGGCTCCTCGCACTCCACAATCGAATGGGGTAGTTGAAAGAAAGAATAGAACCCTATAAGAAATGAGTCACACCATGCTAAATGAGCAATTCATACCTCAAAAGTTTTGGTGCAATGCCGTTGATACTTCAACGTACATACTTAATCGAATCTTAATTAGACCAATTTTAGGTAAAACTCCATACGAGTTACTTCGAGGCAAAAATCCTACGTTAGATCACTTTGGAGTCTTTGGTAGCAAACGTTTTCTTCTTAACACTAAAGATTACCTCACAAAATTTGATCCTAAATCAACCGAAGGTATCTTTTTAGGTTATTCTCTTAATAGCAAAGCTTAAGTCATATTAAATAAAGAAACATTGAAGGTAGAAGAGTCATTAAATGTAAAATTGATGAAAGTCCACCCAAACCCTCTCCACCTCTTGTCGATGACGAGATTGTTGAAAGTGAAGCTATTGTAATAAAGAAAAAGATAAATGAAGAAGAAGAAGAACCTTCAAATAATGAACTCATAAATATTAAAAAGTCCAAAGATCACCCCGTAGATAAGGTCATAGAAAAGTTAAACGAAAGAACCTTAAGGTCTCAAGTCCAAAACCAAAGTAGCCTATTTTGTTTTGTTTCAACCATAGAACCTAAGAATACACAAGAAGCCATAAAAGATGAAAGTTGGGTAATGGCCATGCAAGAAGAGTTAAATCAATTTGTTTCTAATGATGTTTGGACACTTGTCCCTCCACCTAGTAATCAAACCATAATAGGAACGAAATGGGTTTATAAAAACAAGTTAGATGCAAACGGTATAGTGTCTAGAAACAAAGCTAGACTCGTTGCCCAAGGATAACCAACAAGAAGGAATAGAATTTGATGAAACCTATGCCCCCGTGGCTAGATTAGAGTCTATAAGAATACTTCTTGCTTATGCTTGTGCTAATGATCTTAAGCTTTATCAAATAGATGTCAAAAGCGCTTTTCTAAATAGTTTTATTAATGAAGAAGTATATGTAGCTCAACCTCCGGGCTTCATCGATTTTGAAAAACCCAAACATGTGTATAAACTAAAGAAAACCCTTTACGGTCTCAAACAAGCTCCAAAATCTTGGTATGATAGACTCAAGTCGTTCTTAATCAAACACAACTACACCATGGGGTTAGTTGATAACACACTTTTTACTAAGAAAAAGGTGTCACATATAATCATTGTTCAAATATACGTAAATGATATTATATTCGGATCTACTTGTCAAGACATGTGTGATGATTTCTCTAAAATCATGCATGAGGAGTTCGAGATGAGTATGATGGGAGAACTTAGTTTCTTTTTTTGGGTAAAAGGGTTAACACCCCGGTAAATGTATTACGCCAAAAACATTGAAGTACAAAGTATGAGGGTGTATCCATCATCTCAGTCCCATAGGACACTTACATGCAATAAGCAACTAACCAAACCAACTATATAAGAATGACAGGCCATTCTTATAACAAACACAAAAAGATAAAAAAAACTACCTATGACGGCCCTTAGGGCGACTCTCAAAGCCATGTGCAGGAAAATCATAATCATAACCATCATAGGACTTTAAATCATCCAAAAAACCAGCTCCCGGCATGACCTCAGGCTTGTACACTTCATCTTCATCCGACGAACCAGCTAATGACAAGGATGAACTTTCCTTACGAGAAGACACATTGTGGATCTTAGAGAATTGATCCCACAAACTTCCATTGCCACTTTTCAAAGGTACGACACTAGTAGAGACATCATCCGTCGTGTCACTATCATGTGGTACCCCCACCACCACCTTGCTCGGACCAGCATCACCCTTAAACACTCCTGAAATAGCACCAACAGACTCATCCTTTGAAGGCTGATCCGACGGAACGGCCCCCAAACTACGTTTAGTATCATTGGCATTCTTCTTCGTAGAAGGTTTAAAAACAGGTTTATATTCAAAATTAGACTTAGGTTTGAAATACCTAGGCCTTTGGTTGACTTTGGTAACCTTATTTCCAACCTTATTCAGGTGAACATCCCTATTAACACCAACATCTGTATGAGCCGAATCTGAACCCTTAGTAGCCAGCATTCTCCTAAGAGAGCAATTAACGTCCTCATGGTTAAACACCTTACATTTAGAACATCGATCAGGCCACCATTCATATTCAACTTCAAGAACTTCCATATAATGACCTTTACCCTTCGGCAAAGGTATAGCCACTTCAATTGATTCCAAAACAGAATTTTCAGCAGATAACTCAACTAGGACACCAATGTCATCCGACACTAAACTCACAAAAGATGAAGACGGCGAATCCGTTGATAACACAAAATATCGTGGCATGATTGGTAGTCTTCTCTACCTCACGGCTAGTAGGCCGGATATCATGTTTAGTGTTTTTCTATGTGTTAGGTTTCAAATTCTCTCTCAACTAAACCCTAAAAATGATTTTCTCTCTCAACTAGGGGCGATTTTAGCCCCCACCCTCACCCTATCAAATCCGGCCATAATTCTTCCTATTCGATTGGTTTTTTCTTTAATCTCTATTAGGATTACTGAATTAACAACTAAGAATCTGGTTTGTTAGGGTGGTGGGTGGGTTTTGTATCTGTTTATACCTTTAAATCGTCCCTTTTCATATGATTGAAACCCTAAATTTGTTCTTTAATGACTATAACGATTTACATTTTTTTTAAATCATTGATTGCTTAGGGTTTTCTTTGTTGGGTTGCCTGATCGCATTGGGATTGTTTCTGGTTGATCGTATGGATTATATGGGTTTATTTGTCTACGATCTTCTTGATGGTGATGGTGCTGATGCTTAACGACATAATGGATTCCTTTTATTAGGGATTCGTTTATTATCTTCATTATGCAAGTAACCCTTCTTCGAGGGTTTTGGTCCTGTGTATGTTCTGTTTGGATTGATTGTTGATGCAGCATGTCCTCATCGTGTTCACGTCTATTGTGCAAGTGGGTTTGAGAGAATGTAAGTTAAGTTTGAGGGTATACTTATTCAAAAACCCTACATAGATCCGGCTGCTACTTTAAGCTTCACTTTGATTTGATTGACGGGTCTTTATGGTGTTAATGTATGTTAGGGTTTTCTAAAACCCTATTAATCATTATAATTGGTCTTTGCTGCTGGTCGTATTGTCATTATTGATGTTGCTTGGGATCGATTATATCTGGTTATGGTTTTTAGGGTGTTGTTATGCCCTATTAATTGCTTCATATCACAAGATGCTGCTGCTCGTTTATTATATGATCTTGTGGTTGGTGTTTTGCTGCAAGTTAGGGTTCTTAATAACCCTATGATCATCACACACGGGTCCTTATGCTTTCTACTGTTGGATTGTGATGTGTTTGTTGTTCGTATCTGCCCAGATCATTACCATTATTGCTGATCATTCTATGTGGATCTGATTAGATATGATTATTTGGTTCGACCTGCTTGGGATGCTTGTTGCTTCTGCCTCGTATTACTCATATTTTGATGCAACAATATGTTATCTTTTGGAAGTGGTGTTCATGGGAAGTTGCAGTTTTGATGCATTATGTTGAAGAATGCTTGGATGTTCATACTTGGATTCTTCATGGAAGTTAAAGTGGACCACATTAGTGACATAGAAGGCTCAAGTATTTTTTCTTGAGTAGTATTGTAAATCTTTATGTACTTTTGTCATTATTAGTTGGTTCATTTTAGTGTAAGTTATAAGAATGGTTTGTCATTCTTATATTCGAGTTTGTAAGTGTCCTAAGGGAGTGAGATGAGGGAATCACCCTCATCCTTTGTACCTCAACGTTTTTTGGAGTAATGCATTTTACCGGGGTGAATTAACCCTTTTACCCAAAAAAATATGTGTTAGGTTTCAAGAAGATCCTAAAACATCACATCTAGAAGCCGTCAAAAGGATATTTAGATACATTAAAGGTACGACTCAATTAGGATTATGGTATCCTAAGGGTACGGGAGTAGAAACTATTGTATATGCAGATTCTGACCATGCAGGTGATTATGTTGACCGAAAAAGTACAAGTGTGGTATGTACTTTTATGGGATGTTGTTTAACATCTTGGTTCTCAAAGAACAAACGGCAATAGCAATATCAACAACCGAAGCCGAATATATCTCCGCCGGCAAAGCATGCCAACAAGCACTATAGATGAAACAAGCGTTAGTTGACTACGACATTCATCTATGTGACATAGCCATTCTATGTGACAATAAAGGTGCCATCGATTTAATCAAGAATCCGGTATTACATTCTTGCACAAAGCATATAGAGATTCGTTAAAAAAAATTCTCTCTCCCTTGTGGAGAAATCCGGCCGCCACCCTCATACTTTTCCGGCCAAAATTTCTGCCCAAATCCGTCCTCTCTATCTTTCTTTGAAGGGTATGCAATACGTTTTGGGCATAGAAATTCTTTTGAGGGTGGTTAGCATCATTTTTCTATACAAATCTGATCGGATTTCTCCTTATACTTTTATTGGCAGCAACCCTAATCAATTGATTCTCTAATTCGTCTTGAACGTTTTATGGTGATCTATTTATTAGGATTTCGAATTTTAATCATACCTTTATTCTGATTCTCATAAGTCGGTTTCTAATCGATTTTACATATATAAGGGTGGATCTTGTTTGGCGGCTCATTAGGGTTTGTAATGTTTCATCATAAATCTGTTCGTATTTGTATTTCTTTATATTATGGGGCGTTTTTATGCATGGTGGCTAGTGAAATCAAGGAACCCATGATTTAGGGTTTTACTTTTCTTTTATATTTTATCTGATTTCACTGGTGGTGCTAGTATTTGGATGAGGCTGATGCGTACTATCAAATGGAACCCTATTTTTTAGGGTTTCGATTTACTCTTCGCTGGTATGTGTATATCGGTTTGTGAAATTGCATGTTAACTATGTTATGGCTATTTTAATCGACTACAAGTTCTGTACCAGATTCATGTTTTGTAAGTGGGTTTTTTGAGAGAGTGTAAGTCAAGTTTTTTGGGTATCTTGTTTAAAAAACCCTTACTTACCTTAACTTCACAAGATTTGGGGCTGATTGTATATTATTGGGTTTTGTGTTTGGTATTGCTAATGTGGTTCGAGATGGGCGTAGTGTAGTGTTAGTTAGGGTTTGGTAACCCTAGGTTTGTCAATAGCAGTTATGATCTGATCGGTGGTGTTTCTTACCATGGTTCAACCTTGATTATAGGGGCTGCTGGTCGTGATTTGGCTATTCTTAATTGCTATATGCTTGTATGACGAGTATTGGTGACACGTGATATGCTATTGTGCTATGCTTATGTCGATTCACTACTTGTTGTATGGGTTGCGTTTGGATGTTTGTTGGTATACAATGGAGGTGTCATTGTTGGAAGTTAGGGTCCTTACACCCTATTAGCATCATTTTCTAGTCTCATTCATGGCTTAAGGATCGTGATTTACTTTATGTCCTTGGTCGTTATGTGGAAATGGTTGCATTGTATTGTTGTTCATCTGGATTTGCTCTTTGCACGACATATTGTTGATGAATTGATGTTGCTACTGTGGAAGTGTCTTGGTTGTCTACGTATTATTTGGTTCTTCTTATTGGTGTTTGGTGTTGCATCTAAACATGCACATTTGGAGCAAGCTTATGCTTGCTGCTCAATCTGTGGTTTTAGAGTCTTTCACCAAATGTTGTATGAAGATTGTGCACTGAATTCAATTTTGTTGATCCATGGATGTGTGATGACCGTTTACACTTTTGGGTGGATATCAGTCGTGTCCAATGCTTAGGGAGCTTTCTGGATCACATGGATGTTGATTTGAAGTTCTAGGATGGCTATGTGCTTGGTGCTACTCTAGTGAATCATATTTTAATTCCTAGTTTTATTCACTTGTATAGCCAGTGTAGGTGGTAAGTTGTTTTATGTAAGTTATAAGAATGGCATGTCATTCTTATATGAGAGTCTGTCAGTGTCCTAAGGGACTGAGATGAGGGACGTCACCCTCATCCGTTGTACTTCAATGTTTTTGGTGTAATGTATTTTACTAGGGTGAAAAATCCCTTTTACCCAAAAAAATATAGAGATTCGTCATCACTTTTTAAGAGACAATGTTTAAAAGGGGAACATCTCTATTGAGAAGGTAGCGTCCGAAGACAACATAGCCGACGTCCTCACCAAACCGTTGAAGCGGGAATAATTCAACCTACTTCGTCTTGGCCTTGGTCCCATGGAACAATCGTCGTAATTTAATTTTTAAACTCTACAAGGTATGTAAACACTAGCCTTCTTCTTTCTGAGTCTAGGATCTCTATTTCACGCATAACTTACAAGCAATACGGGGAATTTTCAAAACCCAAGATAAGTTTTTCACTTATAACTCATAGTTTTCTCTTATTTTTCTTTCAAAATAAGTACAACTTGCAAACACGTAATTACATACACATCTTCTTTTCAAAGAATAAACTTTTTTTCGCACATAGAAACCTCTTTTCAAAGTGTTTACCTAAATGATACCTCTTCCCGTATCAATTTCACAAAAGCAATTTTTCACGTCTAGGACAAATCGCTTTTTCATTATTAATGCATAGTAAAAACATGTTTTCATTGCATCTCATGTCTTTTGAATGCTAAGAGGACACATAACTAATATGTGTTTTCGGGTACATTCATTTAAGAAACAATGAATTAGGAGCACTCGGGTTATCTCACATAATAGTATGCCTTTTCACTTCTAGTTTAATTTTCTTTTCTTTTTAGGAGTCGAGATAACCGCAACTCCAAATAGTTTGCATATAGGCACACACTAGGCACAAATGTTTCCAAAAGGAAAATTTTGAGCTGCCTGAATCACCAGTACCACCGATCCCAGCCTTAATGCTGCACGGATCCCTCAAGGGAAGGTTCCGTGGAATCCGTGAGACAGAAGCTAGTTTTATCTTCTATTTTTCTCACTTTATTTTGGAGTATGTGATTTAATGCTTGTTTTCTCATGATCACATGCCTTACATTCATATCTAATCACTAGATTTTAATTCACATTTTGGGTCAAGAATTCATTGTAATGCACAATTGTTTCTCTATAAGTAGGATTCCCAACATTGCTTGCTATTCATCTCATCCTCACAAACAAACACCTCCAAGTCTTCCAAAACATCTTCCAACTTAGATGAATCACCTAATGCAAACAATCCATTTCAAGAAATCTAAACTTTTGTCCTCCCGCCTTCCAAATACCACAATCAAAATCTAGGATATTCGCACGGATTAGAATCCGGCCTTGTTGCTTAGCAAAACCATCATTGAATGGCTCATTACCAACCACTAACTCACCACAAGATGCTTCCATTATAGCACCTCCTTCATCACCAACAAGTACACCAACTTCATCACCTATCAACTCACCAACTAAAGTCACTCTTTTGGAACTCCTTAAGACTCCAACAAGATCTAAACTATCAAAACAAAAAGAAATAGCCTTTTTGACACCTCCCACTTCTCCAAAAATAATTTTCAAAGACCTTGAAACCTCACCACCCTTAGCTCTCATTGAGCTACAAGAACACCTAGGTTCTTTTCCACCACCACTTCCAAACATTCCGGACTTTGATCCGTATTTTCCTATTTTTCCACCACATCTTCCGCATCTCACAAATCAAAACAACCCGAAAAACTTCCGCACTCATTACCCACATCACTTACATTGTGAACATTTCCAATCCACTACGGATATTGCAATAGAAGTTAGGGAAGAAATGTGATTCATACTCAACCTCATTCTTGATTGCATCAATATCATTACTCATCAAAACCTCCATCCATAACCTTATGCAAAAATGGAAGGAATCATTATTACTATTTTCTATTTTTAGTATTTTTTCTTTTGAGTCATTTTTTAAGAACAAGTCTTGTTCTTACTTTTACATGCTTGTATGTGGCATAAATACCACTACATTTTGTTGTTTGATTACAAGGCCTTGTTTACATACCTTGGCTCCCAATCTTGATTCTTGTCAATCACAAGATTATTTACATACCTTGTTTACATACCTTGGCTCCCAAGTCTAATGACCCTACTGATGTGGCTACCAAGGAAAATCAACCTACTCATGCTTCACAAACGGTAAATAATCCAATTCTGGCTCCTAATATATCTACATCTAACCCGTTTGGTTCTTTGGCTAATTATGATGATGGTGACGAGACCAAGGGTTTGGAGGATGATGATGAGGTTGAAAATGTTTTTGATGAAACTGGTAATTTGTTTGACAAATCGGGGGCAAGCACTCCTGTTATGAATGTCCCTGATGTTTAGTATCGCCTCTTGGAATATAAGGGGTTTGAACCATTCCCCTAAACAAAAAGAGGTTAAACAGGTGGTAAATGATAATAATCTTAGTGTATGTGCTATTTTGGAATCTCATGTTGATGCATCGGTGGTCTATGATACATGTCGTAATGTTTGTCGTAGGTGGAAGTGGACATCTAATGGTAGTCTATGTGATAAGGGATCCCGAATTATACTTGGTTGGGATGATGATATTGTTGATGTTATGATTATGTCATGTTCAGGTTAATACTCGGGCGGACAGCAAAACTTTCTTCTGTTCTTTTGTATATGCAGATAATTATTATGTTCATCGGCGTGCCCTTTGGTCCAATCTTGCTTGCCATGCTGGATTTATGCGTACTAGGCCTTGGGTTTTGTTGGGAGATTTTAATGCGGCTCTCAAATTGGAGGATCATTCATGTGGTAGTTATGCTCCTGACATAGCTATGCGTGAATTTAAAGATTGTGTTCTGAAAATGGAGGTTGAGGATATTAATAGTACTGGTCTTCATTTTACTTGGAATCAAAAACCAAGAGGCTCATTGGGTACTTTGAAGAAAATTGATAGGGTGATGGGCAATCTGAAGTTCTCTGACTTATTTCCAGGTTCGTTTGCTATTTTTCAACCTTATCGTATTTCGGATCATTCTCCGTGTGTTCTGCGTATTCCCCAGGTTACTAAGCCTAAGCCTAAGCCATTCAAATTCTCTAACTTCTTGGTTCATAAAGATGGGATGTTCATGGTTGTGCAATGTATCGAGTGGCTCAACGATTAAAGGGGCTGAAATCTCCTTTTCGAAAGCTTTTGCATAGTCAAGGTAATCTTCATGAGCGGGTAGTTAGGGTTCGGAAGGAGTTGGATGAGGTCCAAAAGGCTATTGATACTGATCCATATAATTCAGACTTACGGGATGAACATGCTCATTATCTCCTTGCTTACAAGGAGGCTATGTTAGATGAAGAACGGTTTTTAAAGCAGAAATCTAAAGTGCAATGGCTTCATGCGGGAGATTCTAATACGGCCTATTTTCACAATATTGTTAAAAGCAAATGTGCCCGTAATCGAATTGAAGTGGTTAGAGATGTAAACAATGTCGTGTACGAGGGGAATCAGGTTGCTGGTGCTTTTGTTGCTCACTATGAACAATTTCTTGGTATGGAAGGAAATTGTACTCTTTTTGATGATTATGATATATTCTCTAATGTTCTTCCTCATCAATTGGCTGGTTCGATGGTTCGTAATGTTACGGATGCGGAGATTAAGGATGCTATATTTTCTATGGGGGATGACAAGGCTCCTGGTCCCGATGGTTACACGGCTGCTTTCTTTAAGAAAGCCTGGGATATAGTGGGTGCTGAGGTAAGGACTGCTGTTCGTGATTTTTTCATTAATGGTAAACTTCTAAAGGAGATTAATCATACCATTATATCTTTGATTCCTAAAGTTTCTACCCCGTGTAAGATTAATGATTATAGGCCTATTTCTTGCTGTAATGTCATGTATAAATGCATTAGCAAAATTCTTGCTAATCGTATTAAAGAAGGCCTTGGTCAGTTGGTTAGTATTAATCAATCTGCATTTGTTCCTGGTCGTCGTATATCTGATAATATTTTACTTACCCAAGAGCTTATGCGGAACTATCATAGAGGGAGAGGCCCTCCTAGGTGTGCGTTTAAGGTTGATATTCAGAAAGCATATGATACGGTTGATTGGGCGTTTCTTAGGGCTATTCTGATTGGATTTGGGTTTCATTCCAAAATGGTTGATTGGATCATGGTATGTATTTCATCTACGTCTTACTCCATATGTGTTAATGGTGATCTGCATGGCTGGTTTAAAGGTAAGCGGGGCCTTAGACAAGGTGACCCGTTATCTCCATACTTGTTTACGCTGGTTATGGAAGTGCTAACTCTTATATTGCAGAAAAAGGTTTCGACTGCCGTTGATTTTCAGTTTCATCATCTGTGTGAGCAACAGAGAATTATTAACCTTTGTTTTGCAGATGACCTCTTCTTGTTTGCTAGAGGTCATCAGGAGTCTGTTAATGTCATTATGCAGGCTTTGGAGGATTTCAAGAACTTTTCGGGTCTTGTTCCAAGTATCCCTAAAAGTACAGCTTTCTTTTGTAATGTTTCTAATGCTCTAAAAGCTGCTATTCTCCAGTCTATGCCATTTGCAGAGGGTTCTCTCCCTGTCAGGTACCTTGGGGTCCCCCTTATATCATCAAGACTTCTTTATAGGGATTGCAAGGTGCTTGTTGAGAAATTGGAAGGTCGTGTGAATGATTGGCGTAATAAGTTTTTATCTCTTGCGGGTAGGCTTCAATTGGTGAGGTCTGTTTTATCTTCGATGCATTTATATTGGGCTTCGGTTTTTATCCTTCCTACTCGTATTATCCATGAGTTAGAACAGCTTATGAGGGGTTTTCTTTGGTGTCAAGGAGAAATGAAAAGGGGAAAGGCTAAGGTTGCTTGGGAATCTGTTTGTAAGCCAAAGCAGGAAGGTGGCCTTGGTATTCGACGTTTGGAGGATTTTAACTTTGCTCTCATGACCACTCACATTTGGAGTATTTTGACACATAAAGAGTCGCTTTGGGTACAATGGATTCATTCATATAAACTTCGTGGGAGAAGTTTTTGGGATGTCCCTTGTCTGGGGGATGTTAGTTGGGGTTGGCGTAAGCTTCTTGCCATTAGACCCAAGGTTCGTCCTTTTATTTGGCATAAGATCAATAATGGGAAGGACACTTCGGTTTGGTTTGATATGTGGTGTCCGTTAAGCCCGATTCGTAATTTACTTACTGCTAGAGATATTGCACGAGCGGGGTTTAATTTATCTGACTCGGTTTATGATCTTATTGAATATGATGGTTGGCGATGGCCTTTAGATTGGTTATCTCGATTTCCATTGTTAGATGCTCCCCGGTTCCTACTCTAAATGATATTGATGATGGATTATTATGGCGTAACATGGATGGCAATTTTAGTTGTTTTTCAGTCTCGGGTGCGTGGGATTCTCTGCGTCTAAGGGCTGATTTGGTTGAATGGTGTAATGTTCCTTGGTTCTCTCATTGCATTCCAAGACATGCTATACATCTGTGGCTCGCTATTAAACAGAAGCTAAAGACTCAGGATAGGATGCGCCAATGGGATGTTGGTCCTGACGTGGATTTGGCCTTGCTTAGATGCCCGCTTTGTGAATTGGTTCCGGATTCTCATTCTCATTTATTTTTTGAGTGCCAATTTTCTATGCAGGTTTGGTTTCAGGTGCGGAGTTTATCTGGTATGGATGCAGTCCCACCTTCGTTGGAGAGTATTGTTACAGTTCTTATTCCTTTATCTAAGGGGCGGTCGGTTAGTAGTATCCTTTCTAGATTATTGCTTGCTGCTACTACTTACTTCGTTTGGATGGAACGCAATTCTAGGCTGTTCAAGCGTAAGAAGTCTTCTGTTGCTGAAGTAGTTAGCACCATTGTCTCTACTATTCGGTTGAAGTTGGTTACTTTCAAGTTCAAGAAGCTAACCTTGAGGTCTCGATTGATTTTGGATAAATGGAATATTCCAAGTATATGTATACACGAAGGGAGTGCCGGGTAAGGGTTGTACTCTTTTTCCCTACTCCAAGGTTTTTCCCTTTGGGTTTTTCTTGGAAAGGGTTTTTAAGGAGGCAAACTTCCTGGGTTAACTTGCTCCCTTCGTGGAGTGGCTGGATGCGGGATGCTCGCTTGGTACAAGTTTTTTACTTGTTTATGCCTAGTTTGTTGATGTAATATAGCTAGGTTTTTGTGTTTATGGCATGTCATAAACACTAGTGTTTATCAAGCTATTCGCTTGAGGTTAATGTGGTATTTCAGCCACATTCCATTTGTACTTAACATTATTTTTTGGTTATATATTTACCGGGGTAAACCCCTTTACCCAAAAAAAGATTATTTATACATGTTACTACTAACCTTTTTCTTTGTAGGATTTTTTTTCTCACTTGACGCCCCAAACTAGGGGGAGCTACCATCAAGGGGGAGTAAGCGATACGTGGACTATTTTTCCACATTTTATTTCTTCGTTGGATTAACTTTTTGTTTCGACAAAAAAGGGGAGAAGAAGTAAAACTTAGGTTTTCAAAACATACATCTAATCTTAACTTTTACTCATCATAACATTATGTTTTGTCATCAAAAAAAGGAGAGATTGTTAATAAAAATAAACCGTAAAAACGTTTATTAATATTTTGCGATCTCTTTGTGTTTTGTTGATAACAAATATAATGTTATCATAAGTAAAATTATAAGGATACATGTTATTTTTGTAAAACATTTACATATAGTCACTTAATACAAATTGTTGTAATAAATCATTTGTTGTAATAGTTTATTAGGATGGGTAAAAATCACAACCTATGGATCATATCCATAACCCATGGTATTGACCCATACCCAAATGCATTGCATCTATTAGATACATTGTATCTAATGAGATATCCCATGGACCAACCCATAACCCATGACCCATGACCCGTAACCAAAAAACCCATGGGCAAAGAGGAGCGTCCCACGGATCCCTAGCTTTACACTAGACGGATCCCTTAAGGAGGGATCCGTGGAACAGTGGCAAGTTTTACCTATAAATAGAGAGCCATTTCTTCATTTCTCTTCACCCCTCTTCTTCCTAAATCTCTCATATACTCTTACTCTCTTCTAACAAAAGATCACTTGATCTAGAGAGTTGTTCTTCTTTCTTCTAGTGTGATTCTCATATAGGTCCTTCTCTAAGGCGAGATCACGAGCTTACTACAAGTCATCCAAGCAAGGGTTCTTTGATTGATTTGTTCCTCCACAAGATTTCTGTAGCAAAGATCTTGTACTTGATATTTCACATAGTTGTTGTGTAATAGTCGTGTTGGCTTGGTCCTCCGTGTTACGGACTCGGTATTTAGCTTTGTACCGGAAAAAGGTGTAAGCAACGTTGTGTAGGCTTCTCCGCCAAGTTGAAGGAGTTTGTTGACATAGTGCTTGAACTCTCGAGTAGGTGACTCGGGGAGTGGAGTAGGGCAAGGAATGTGTCCTTGTAGCCGAACCACTATAAATCGGTTGTGTCATTGCTTTCCCTTGCTTTACTTTATTTACATTCATTATTCTTAGATCTATACTTTATCTTCATCCATACGATTTCACATAACATCAAATCTAAAGTTTTTGAAACTAATGTTAATACAAATAAGCCGTAAAAACGTTTATTTATATTTTACGATCTTCTAATGTTTTGTCGATAACAAATGTAAAATCATTTTAACGAAACAAATAAAATACGTAAATGGTTTGAACTAATAGTTTCTAACATATTCACATTTTCACATAAAACATTAAAACAAGTATAAGTGATTTTATGATTTAGTAATACATATGTACAACAACTAGTGTTTACATATTTGGATAAAATATACACATAACTAGTATGTAGTATATTAGGTAATATAAATGGGTAGAAACTTAAGTATCACAACCCATTGGGCAAATACATTGAATGTAGTTGGGTACAACCCAAAGCCCATAACCCATGGATCTTGACCCATAACCCATTGCATGACATCATGCTTATATCATACATGGATAATATCCATAACCCATGGATCAACCCATACCCTAGTGACCAAGTGCATTGCACTCAAAGATACATTGTATCTAGCCAAAGATCCATGGTTCAACCCATGACCCATAACCAAAATACCCATGGGTAAAAGGGAGCATCCCACGGATCCCTAGCTTAACGCTAGACGGATCCCTTTTTTTTAGGTAAAGGGTTTCCCCGGTAAAATTATTACGCCAAAAAACAATGAAGTACATAGGATGAGAGTGAGTCTCTCATCTCAGTCCATAAGGACACTTACATGCTAACACAACAATAAACCAAACAACTATATAAGAATGACAGGCCATTCTTATAACTACCATAAATGAAACATACTACCTATGACGACCCTTGAGACGAACATCATATCCAAACGGCATGTGCTCATAGCCATCATAAGACTCTAATTCATCCAGCAATCCAGCACCAGGCAGATACTCGGGCATGCAAACTTCATCATCATCCTCCAAGGATGAACACCCTTGATGTGTAGAAATACCATGAGTACCAGCAAATTGCTGCCACAAGCTACCCTTGCCACTTACCACAGGTATATCACTAGTAGAGACATCACACATCTGCTCCACAGTAGGTACCTGAACCTTCCCCATGCTTGGACAATCATCACCCTTAAGCTTACTAGAAGAAATACCAGTAGAGTCATCCTTAGAAGGCTGATCCAAAGAAGCAGTATCCAAAGTACGAGCAGGATCATTGGTATTCCTCTTATTAGTAGGTTTAGAAACAGGTTTATACACAACACTAGGCTTTGGTTTAGACCTAAACCTTTGGTTGGCTTTAGGTACCTTATTTCCAACCTTATCCGAGTGAACTCCCCAAGTAGTACCAATATCTTGTTTAGTCGAACCCGAACCACAAGTAACATGTCTTCTAATAAGAGGGCAAGAAACGTCCTCATGATTAAAAACATTACATTTAGAACATCGAGATGGCCACCATTCGTATTCAACTTCAAGAACTTCCATATAATGACCCTTACCCATAGGCAAAGGTATCGCAACATCAATTGACTCCAAAACAGCCTTATCAGCAGATAAATCAATTAGAACTCGTGCATAAGAATAACGACCCCAAGGATTACGACACATAGCACTAGTACCTTCATCCATTCTTATAACACGACCAAGCTGTTGTGCAATCAAACTAACACCGGCTTCATAATACGCAATTGCAGGTACATTATGAATAATAACCCATACCGGTACCTTTGTAATCTTCTCCCTCTCCAACCTTGTATTAGGAACCCAAGTCTTCAAAAACATAGGATTCGAATTAATAAACCAAGGACCTCCCTCAAGCACCTTATTCATACCCACTTGAGTCTTAAATTTAAAAAGGAAGAAATCACTCCGCATCATTACACTTTCGAAGCCAAACTTGCCCCATGCATGCTTAACATAATTAGCGACACTAGGAAAAGCTAATTGTTGCCCAAGGAAATAGCCGCATATTGTATTATCAAACTTAGAGCGCATATCATCAACAACGGCTAAGGGAATAACAACATTAGCACCACCAATCTTACGCCCATCATCAAGTTTATCACCATAGTTCAAAGATGTACCACCAATAGCAGCCGACAACTTAGGATCGACATTAATATTCAAATGAGCATCCGAATGTAAACAAGAAGAACTTACATTATCACTTACCGCAATGTTTGGATCCGTAATTTCAGAAGTAACGCTTGGTTTCATTGGAAGAGCAAAACTTCCCGGCTTACCTCCCAAACCTGCACCTTTCAATATAGATTTCAATGGCTTCTTATCATTAACAATTACCTTGCCATCAATATTACAGACCTTAGTAGCCAAACCAGTAGCCTTCGAAGGCTTCTTACCATTCAATAATCCCGATTCCATCTCCCTTAAACCCACGAACACAATAACGACTTGCACTAATAATACCAAGCACGGTATACTAACTTACAAACCCTAAAACAGGTTACTTGCAATAAACGTTCAATCAATAATAAAACTAAACCCAAAAAGAGTTTAGTATATAGCCTTAAGTTCCAGAATGCAACACGTACCAAGAACCCTGATGCGCACAATAAAAAAAAACGATACCCTAATAATAGGATCGTTAACCAGAAATCACTGTGCAGCAAGAGGCAAAAAATCGACCTAATGTATGAAATAGTAGAACGTAGAGAATAGGTGCGATCAAACAAGATGGCGGTTTGAAACCCTAACCAATTCGATTCACCTTAAAAAAAATAAGATGATAAAAACGATAAGGAGGATGTTAGGGAAAAACGATTGCGATTTTAAACCCTAACAATATGTAAATCCAGAATCGACCATAAAAACAATAAAACAAGCAGCGATTTAAGTTAAGCCAATGATAACCACAAGGATTAAACACTAGATTAATCAAATAGATACAAGAATTAGTGTTGATAGGGCAGATTGTTGGAAAACCGATTAGGATAGATTAGGGTAAAAAATCGCCACACATGGGAGAGACTTTTAGGGTTTTTTGATCATACCCAAAAACATAATTTGGTTGTGGTAGGAAGTAAATTTGGTTGTTTACTAGACGGATCCCTTATGGAAGGGATCCGGGGAACAGTAGGATTTTTCCTCTATAAATAGTGAGCCATTTCTTCATTCTTTCTTACCCCTTTCTAACACACTTTATCCATGAGTTAAAAACTCACTAACCTCAGATCCAAGAGATCTATGTTTGTAGTTTTGTTTTTATGTGATCTTCTAGGTTCCTCTTAAAGGCAAGATCACCACCTTTGAAGTCAAGCAAGCTCAAGTCCATGAGTTGCCATGCTTCCTCATCATCAAGGCTACTAAAGTCTTCTTGTTGATGATTCCTTTCTTTCTTCAAAGAAGTGTAGTGTTGAAGACATTAGTGAAAGATGTCTCAAGTGTCAAGACGAAGATATTAGTGAAGGGTATCCATCGTCTATAGCATAAGCACTTGTGGTAAGTGCTTAGAAGTCAAGACAAGAAGCATTAGTGAAAGGTGCTTAGAAGTCAAGACTAGAAGCATTAGTGAAAGGTGCTTAGAAGTGAACACACAAGACATTAGTGAAAGGTGTCTTGTAGATCTAGTCAAAGGCATTAGTGAAAGGTGCCTTAGATGTACATTCGATATGGTGTGTTTCGATGTACTAGATAGACTAGCATTAGATCCAAGGATATTGATATCCTTGATGATGTTGTAAAGGAGTAGATCTTCTTTGGGATTAGTCGTTGGTGTAGTGTGGTAGTAGTTCCTCCATTGCAATGGAACTAGGTGCTTAGCCTAGTACCTAATAAAGGGTAGGCGACGTTGTGAAGGTGTAGTTCACCTTAGAGTGAAAGAACTCAGTGTTAGCCTTGCACCGTATAAAGGGTAGGCGACGTTGTGTTAGGTGTGGTTCGCCTTGGTGTGAAGGAACTCGGTATTTAGCTTTGTACCGGAAAAAGGTTAAGCGAAGTTGTGAAGGCTTCTCCGCCATAAGGAGATTGGTGTAGTGTTTACGAACTCTCGATTAGGTGACTCGGGGAGTGGAGTAGGGCAAGGAAGGTGTCCTTGTAGTCGAACCACTATAAATACTCGCGTTGTGGTTTTGTGCTTCTTACTATTATCTTTTCTTTACATATCTTTATATACTTGTTTATCAACATCCAACACACACAACCAAATAGATTGACATAAGTCGATCTAAATAGTTTAAAAGGAAGTTTTAATTGGTAAAACTATTCAACCCCCCCTTCTAGTTTTCCACAATTGGCATCAGAGCTTCGTTACCAAGTTTCTTGAAGTATATTGTACTTTAAAAACTTGATACGATCCATGGTTAATTGAAAACTACAAAGAAAGTTTTTTTAAACAAACACCATTTTTTTTAAACTATATGTTTGGATGTTGATTTGATAACAACATTTTTTTTACTTGCTTCATTTAAGTGCACTAATCTTCTTTGTCATGTTGATTAGTCAAAGCTCATACCCACCAAACTATAGGAATCGCTTGGTAAAAAGAATACCTTCCTTAAGAAGGTATCTTAAACGCAAAGGAGCGGGAATCGTCTAAGTGACATTTGTTGTGTCATTTGTAAAGACATTCCTAAGAGTATTCGAGGTATGACTTTCCACTTATATCTAAATGATATTAGTTTAATAAATAAGTGTTACTTGTTAGGAATTTATTTGAGTAGATTTCATGTTTACATATGTTTTACATGTAAGAATATACTCTAAACCCTAACTATTCTCTCTAGGGGCGATTTTTATTCCCTAACTATCCTAAATTGTTTTTTCACTTTCTTTGCCCTAAAACCATTAATTCTGATCACGAATTTGATTCTGCTATTGATAGATCTTTGTGTTTATCATTGTTGTTATCGAATTGGTGATTATATCTCTTGATAAGGGGCAATTATTATTGAATCATTTTTTAGGGTATACTAACCGCCTTGGGTGTTTTTTGTTTCCTTATTATCCTGCTCTCAAATTCGATTCTGATTATTTAGCATATATAAGGAACGATCTTTTCATCATATTGCGCATTGATTTAATCAAGCTTTTGGTTAAACGGTTTGAAGGTATACGATCCTTAGGGTTTCACTTTTTATGCGTATATAAGTTTGTTTTCTGGTGCTTCACGATAATCTAAACTCGTTAGGGTTTGGAACCTTCTTTTTGCAAGTAACCTGTTCTAGGTTTGTTTTGAATACACGTGTGATCTTTGTTATTGCTGCAAGTCGAAGAAACTGAAAGTGGGTTTAAAGAGAGATGGAATCTGGATTTCTTAATAGGAAGAAGTCTTCTTCTAATTCTGGTTTGGCTTCTAAGATTAAAAATATTGATGGCAATGTTATTGTTAACGTGGAAAAACCTTTGAAGTCAATCCTTAAGCGTACAGGTCTGATGGGTAAAACAGGAAGTTTTTCGCTTCCTATTGAGGTGGGTTCTGGTTCCTTGGGGTCTGCTGGTGCGTCTTCAGGTCCTAACTCAGGTGGTACGCTGGATATGGAAGGGTGTAACATAAGTAGCAGGTCTCTTGCTGCTGATATGATCTCGGATGGTGGTGTGGAATTGGTAGGGCAATCTGGTTACGGTAGAACACCTAGTGCTACACCTAAACGACATGATGGTGAAAGTTTTGTTGATTCAGATTTTGGTTCACCTTTTGAGGACACTTCGAATATTACTAATAATCCTAAGGTACAAGAGTCTTTTTCAACAAATGTGAGTAATAATCCTGGTGCTAAAGTCGTTATCCCAATTACCGTTGTTGATGATATGTGTAAAAAATTCTCTAATACGTTATACGGTTATTTTACTGATCAACGATTAGCGTTTCCGTTGGTGGAAGACTATGTCAAGAATGTGTGGACTAACCGATTGCTCTGGAGAAAAAAGTCCGACACCCTTACCCTTCTCAAGATCGACATTAATTTAACTCTACACTCCTTTCTATTGCTTGAATCTGTTCCAATTATGTGATTACACTTTTGTTTTACGTGATTGTTAACTGGTTTTTGTGATCGCTAGGCGTTTAGGGTTTGTTCTTGTCGTTTTTTTTAGGGTTTCGTTACTTTGGAATCGCTAACTATCATCTTTTGTGTTCATCATGACTGAGTTTGGTTAGCTTATTGGTGCTTTAATTCATTCCTTAGATGTACTAAGGCCCTCGATTTTGGAAGTTTGCCGTGGTTTCCTGGATTTTTTTGTTAATCGTTTTTTTAGGGTTTTTAGTGATTCGCTTATTTTTTTTGGTTTCTTCTTGTTACGCTACTGTTCTTGCATGCAATATGGATCAGAGTGGTAATGTTAATGTAGATGTAGAAGCTTTGGAGGCTCGTATGCAAAGGCTTAAAGGGAATGATGCTGATTCTTATAATGCGCCTCAGCCACGTAAGCCTCTTAGGATTTTACGTAACACTAATTTAGCAACTTCTGAAGGTAACACGTTAGCTCCTGGTGGTTCGTCTTCTGCTGATGTGTCACATGGTATTCCTATGAATTATCGTGAGTTTAACGTTGACTCGAGTGCTAATCCTAAAGTACTACCTGGTGAAGACTCGTTATTTTGGGGTGACACGGGTACTGTTTCTAATCAGTTTATTCAATCTGATTTCCCATCTCTTGGAGAGGTCCTTGGAGCAGCTAAAAGTGATACTATGGTGGGTAATCAAGACACGAGTGTGAATGGGGCAGCTAGGGCATCGTTTGATACTAGACCTATAACGGGAAGTCAAGTTATTAATCAGGATACGAGTAGTTTGCCAAAAGGTGATGGGATTAATGTGGCTAGCCAAGATGGTAAACTTAAAAGTGTAGTCACGCATGCTACTAAGGAGTGCCCTATCGTTCAATCGGCGGAAGTACACCCTTCAACTTATGTTGGAGCTGCTAGTGGCTCTAAACAGGTTCACCCCCAAGGTACTCCTTCTAATCCTGCAAAAGGTAAATCTAACTTTCGTGCACTTAAAGTTGATAATATGTTTAATGGTGTTGATGTGTCCATTCCCCTGAAGGTGGTACAAAATATTAGCTCTAAATTTGATAACACCTTGTATGGATACTTCATTGGTAAGCGTATTGCATTTCCTGTGGTTGAGTATTTTGCACGTAACAACTGGGCTAAGTATGGTTTAAAACGGATCATGATGAATGCAAAAGGCTTCTTTTTCTTTAAGTTTGACTCTCAGGTTGGTTTGGAGGCTGTTCTTGAAGGAGGTCCGTGGATGATTAAGAATAGTCCTATTATTCTTAAAAAGTGGACCATGAGTACTAGTTTGACGAAAGAGGAGTTAACCCGCATTCCGGTATGGGTTAAACTGCATGATGTTCCGTTACAGGTATTTTCTGAAGATGGAATTAGTATTATTGCAACACATATTGGTACGCCTATCACGATTGATTCTTATACTAGCTCTATATGTGTTGAATCTTGGGGTAGGAGTAGTTTTGCCCATTGCTTAATTGAAATTGACTCTCATGTTCCCCTTAAGGAATCTATTACTATTGGGGTACCATATTTGGATCAACCTGGGTTTTCTTCTGAAACTATTAGGGTGAAATATGAGTGGAAACCTCCTAGGTGCGATGTTTGTTTAATATTTGGCCACTCTGTTGATTCTTGTCCTAAGATTATTGTTACTGAACCGGTTGTGGAGGATAGGAATGATGGGTTTCAACTAGTTGGGAAAAAGGGTAAAGCTAAGAGGAATGCTAAGGACAATAAAAGTGGTACGATTTTTAACGGGGTTCCAGTTGGTAAAAATATGCAGTATAGGCCCAAAGCTGTTAACACTCCTTCCACTAGCGAACCCCCTCAAGGCGTTGCTAGTACTAGTACGGGTCCTTTACCTAATCAGGTAGGTAATATTGTTTCACCTAATAACTCTACATCTAATGACCCTACTGATGTGTCTACTAAGGGTAGTCAACCTGCTCATGCTTCACCTACGGTAAGTAATCCAATTCTGGCTCCTAATATATCTACATCTAACCCGTTTGGTTCTTTGGCTACTTATGATGATGTTGATGAGACTAATGGTTTGGCGGATGATGATGAGGTTGAAAATGTTTATGATGAAACTGGTAATTTGTTTGACAAATCGGGGGCAAGCACTCCTGTTCTGAATCCTGATGTTTAGTATCGCCTCTTGGAATATAAGGGGTTTGAACCATTCCCCTAAACAAAAAGAGGTTAAACAGGTGGTAAATGATAATAATCTTAGTGTATGTGCTATCTTGGAATCTCATGTTGATGCATCGGTGGTGTATGATACATGTCGTAATGTTTGTCGTCGGTGGAAGTGGACGTCAAATGGTAGTCTGTGTGATAAGGGGTCCCGTATTATTCTTGGTTGGAATGATGATATTGTTGATGTTATGATTATGTCTCAAACTAACCAGGTTATGCATGTTCAGGTAAATACTCGGACGGACAGCAAAACTTTTTTCTGTTCTTTTGTGTATGCAGATAATTACTATGTTCATCGGCGTGCCCTTTGGTCCAACCTTGTTTGCCATGCTGGATTTATGCGTAGTAGGCCTTGGGTTTTGTTGGGTGATTTTAATGCGGCACTTAGATTGGAGGATCATTCATGTGGTAGTTATGCTCCTGATATTGCTATGCGTGAATTCAAAGATGGTGTTCAGAAAATGGAGGTTGAGGATCTTAATTGTACTGGTCTTCACTTTACTTGGAATCATAAACCAAGAGGCTCATTTGGTACATTGAAGAAAATTGATAGGGTGATGGGCAATCTGAAATTTGCTGACTTGTTTCCAGGTTCGTTTGCTATATTTCAACCTTATCGTATTTCAGATCATTCTCCGTGTGTTCTGCGTATTCCCCAGGTAACTAGGCCTAAGCCTAAGCCGTTCAAATTC
Organism: Chrysanthemum seticuspe; assembly: GCA_019973895.1. Taxonomy (NCBI): domain Eukaryota; kingdom Viridiplantae; phylum Streptophyta; class Magnoliopsida; order Asterales; family Asteraceae; genus Chrysanthemum; species Chrysanthemum seticuspe. The sequence goes on from BPTQ01000003.1 coordinate 56,893,916, forward strand.
TCTAACTTCTTGGTTCATAAAGATGGGTTTATTGATACGGTTACTGCGGGATGGAATCTTAATGTTCATGGTTGTGCTATGTATCGTGTGGTTCAACGCTTAAAGGGGCTGAAATCTCCTTTTCGTAAGCTTTTGCTCTGTCAAGGTAATCTGCATGAGCGGGTAGTTAGGATTCGGAAGGAGTTAGATGAGGTCCAAAAGGCTATTGATACAGATCCGTCTAATTCAGACCTACGTGATGAACATGCTCATTATCTTCTTGCTTATAAGGAGGCTACGTTAGATGAAGAACGGTTTTTAAAGCAGAAATCTAAAGTTCAATGGCTTCGTGCAGGTGATTCTAATACGGCTTACTTTCATAATATTGTTAAAAGCAAATGTGCACGTAACCGAATTGAATTGGTGAGAGATGCAAACAATGTCTTGTATGAGGGTCATCAGGTTGCAGGTGCTTTTGTTGCTCATTATGAACAGTTTCTTGGTATAGAAGGCAATTGTAGTCCATTTGATGAGTACGGTATATTTTCTAATGTTCTTTCACACCAATTGGCTAATTTGATGGTTCGTCATGTCACGGATGCGGAGATAAAGGATGCTATATTTTCTATGGGGGATGATAAAGCTCCTGGTCCCGATGGTTACACGGCTGCTTTCTTTAAGAAAGCATGGGATATTGTGGGTGCTGAGGTTATATCTGGTGTTCGGGATTTTTTTATGAATGGTAAGCTTCTTAAGGAGATTAATCATACCATTATATCGTTGGTCCCTAAAGTGTCTACCCCGTCTAAGATTAATGACTATAGGCCTATTTCTTGCTGTAATGTCATGTATAAGTGCATTAGCAAAATCCTTGCTAATCGTATTAAAGAAGGCCTTGGTCAGTTGGTTAGTATTAATCAATCTGCCTTTGTTCCTGGTCGTCGTATATCTAATAGTATATTACTTACCCAAGAGCTTATGGGGAATTATCATAGAGGGAGAGGTCCACCCAGATGTGCGTTTAAGGTTGATATTCAGAAGGCTTATGATACGGTTGATTGGGCTTTTCTTAAAGCTATTCTGATTGGGTTTGGTTTTCACGCAAAAATGGTTGACTGGATCATGGTATGTATCTCATCTACATCTTATTCTATATGTATTAATGGGGATCTTCATGGCTGGTTTAAAGGTAAGCGGGGTCTTCGGCAAGGTGACCCGTTATCTCCCTATTTGTTTACTCTTGTTATGGAAGTTTTAACTCTTATATTGAAGACAAAGGTTTCTAATGCAGTGGATTTTCAGTTTCATCATTTGTGTGAACAACAGAGAATTATTAACCTTTGTTTTGCAGATGACCTCTTCTTGTTCGCTAGAGGCCATCAGGATTCTGTTAATGTCATTATGCAGGCTTTGGAGGATTTCAAGAACTTTTCGGGTCTTGTCCCAAGTATCCCTAAAAGTACAGCTTTCTTTTGTAATGTGCCTAATGCTATTAAAGCTGCTATTCTCCAGTCTATGCCGTTTGCAGAAGGTTCTCTCCCTGTCAGGTATCTTGGGGTTCCCCTTATATCCTCAAGACTTCTTTATAGGGACTGTAAGGTGCTTGTTGAAAAGTTGGAAGGTCGTGTGAATGATTGGCGTAATAAGTTCTTATCTCTTGCGGGTAGGCTTCAGTTGGTGAGGTTTGTTTTATCATCGATGCATCTGTATTGGGCTTCAGTCTTTATTCTTCCTACTCGTATTATACATGACTTAGAGCAGCTTATGAGGGGTTTCCTTTGGTGTCAAGGAGAAATGAAAAAGGGTAAGGCTAAGGTTGCTTGGGAGTCTGTTTGTAAGCCTAAGAAAGAAGGTGGTCTTGGTATTCGACGTTTGGAGGATTTTAACATTGCCCTCATGACTACACATATTTGGAGTATTTTGACACATAAAGAGTCGTTATGGGTTCAATGGATTCATTCTTATAAACTTCGTGGGAGAAGCTTTTGGGATGTCCCATGTTTGGGGGATGTTAGCTGGGGATGGCGCAAGCTTCTTGCGATTCGACCAAAGATTCGTTCATTTATCTGGCATAAGATCAATAATGGAAAGGATACATCGGTTTGGTTTGATAGGTTGTGTGCGTTAAGCCCAATTCGTGATTTGCTTACTGCTAGAGATATTGCCCGGGCAGGGTTTAATTTATCTGATTCGGTTTGTGATATGATTGCTAATGGTGTTTGGCGATGGCCGGTGGACTGGTTATCTCGTTTTCCATTGTTAGCTGCAATTCCGGTCCCTAATCTTAATGATACTGTTGATGGATTATTATGGCGCAAGTTGGATGGTAATTTTAGTGGTTTTTCAGTTTCGGGTGCATGGGATTCTATGCGTCTTAGGGCTAATGTGGTTGACTGGTGTAATGTTCCTTGGTTCTCTCATTGTATCCCGAGGCATGCAATACACTTGTGGCTCGCTATCAAACAGAAGCTGAAGACTCAAGATAGGATGCGACAATGGGATGTTGGTCCTAATGTTGACTTGGACTCGCTTAGATGCCCGCTTTGTGAATTGGTTCTGGATTCTCATTCTCACTTATTTTTTGAGTGCCAGTTTTCTATGCAAGTTTGGTTTCAGGTCCGGGTTTTATCTGGCATGGATGCGGTCCCGCCTTCTTTGGAGAGTATTGTTACTGTTCTTATTCCAATATCTAAGGGGCGGTCGGTTGGTAGCATCATTTCTCGGTTACTGCTTGCGGCTACTACATACTTTATCTGGATGGAGCGCAATGCTAGGATTTTCAAGCGTAAGAAGTCTACTGTTACGGAAGTGGTTAGCATCATTGTCTCTACTATTCGGTTGAAGCTGGTTACCTTCAAGTTCAAGAAGCTAACCTCGCGGTCTCGTTTGATCCTTGATAAATGGAAGATTCCAAGTATTTGTATTTCTCACGAAGGGAGTGCCGGGTAAGGGTTGTACTCTTTTTCCCTACTTCAAGGTTTTTCCCTTTGGGTTTTTCTTGGAAAGGGTTTTTAAGGAGCCAGACTTCCTGGGTTAACTTGCTCCCTTTGTGGATTGGCTGTATGCGGGATGCTCGCTTGCTACAAGTTCTTTTACTTGTTTATGCCTAGTTAGTTGATGTAATATAGCTAGGTCCTTTGTGTTTATGGCATGTCATAAACACTAGTCTATCAAGCTTTCGCTTGAGGTTAATGTGGTACTTCAGCCACATTCCATTTGTACTTAACATTATTTTTTGGTTATATATTTACCGGGGTAAAACCCTTTACCCAAAAAAAAAGAATGTGTGGACTAAGTTTGGTTTCCAGCGAGCTATACAACGTGGTAGCTTTTTCTTTTTCCAATTTTCATCACAGGAGGGTTTGCTTAAGGTGCAAGAAGGGGGTCCTTGGTTCATTCGATCAAAACCTATCTTCTTACATAATTGGGTGGCTAATACTAAATTGGTTAAGGAGGCTATCTTGAAGGTACCGGTGTGGGTGCGTTTACATAATTTACCTGCGGTTGTATACTCTAAAGCTGGTATTAGTTTGATTGCTGAACGACTTGGACGACTCATGAGATTGGATGAGGGTACTTATGCTATGTGTAATAACCCTTGGGGTCGCTATTCTTATGCACGATGTCTTATTGAGTTATCTGATGTTCATGATGTTTTGGAATCAATTGAAGTTGCTATACCTATGCATAATGGTAAGGGCCATTATATGGAATACATTGATGTTGAGTATGAATGGTGGCCTCCTCGCTGTTCACATTGCAAAATTTTTGGTCATGAGGTAGAGGCATGTCAAGTTTTGAAACTAAAAGTTGTTTCGAGGTCAGAATGGTAAGGGCCATTATATGGAATACATTTATCTATAGGCCTGTTTCTAAGCCGAGTTCCAATAAGGTCACTAATGTGGAAAAGCCAAATGTTCCATTGGTTTCTGATCCCCCTTTGGTGAATACTTATGACTTATCTCAGCCCTATAATGAGCATGGTTATTTTAATGATAACATTAATATTGGTGATCTCAAGTGTGATTTGGAGAAATGGATGGATGCGGATAAGGTTATTGATCTTCCTTCTTCTTCTGGTAACGTGGAGGATGTTGGAGATGTTGCAATTTCTAACAGCCCGTCTACTGAATCGTTGGAGGGAGGTAAGGTTTCTACTACTATTGAAAATTCAGTTGGTAATACAAGTACTAGTGCAAGTTTGTGGGAGCAGTTTTCTTTGTCCCGAAAGGCTCTTTCAAGTGATAGTAAATCTCCATTACCATGTTCGGAAGACTCGGATGAAGATGAAGTTTTAAGGCCGGAGATGCTACCGGGTGGAGGCTTCCTTGATGATATGGAAGATTATTACGACGGCTATGAAAACCAGGTGGTCCTACCTGATAAATTGCAAGCAATCTGTGATCAATTTGATATCCGCTTGAATACTCGTCGTAGGTAGTTTGTTTTTTAGTTATTAGTTATAAGAATGGCATGTCCTTCTTATATAGTGGTTTTGTTGGTTGTTTATGCATGTAAGTGTCTTGTGGGACTGAGATGAGGGACTCACTCTCATCCTTTGTACTTCAATATTTTGGTTAATATAATTTACCAGGGTGCAGGATTACTCCCCTTTACCCAAAAAAATACATGTAGCTTCATTAGGAAGCTTTTTCTCACATACGTGTTATATTTCTCGTCTAAAGTCGTGGTATATAAAACTTATGTTTTGTTTCTTTTAATCCAATAATAAAACAAAACACGAATTTTAAAAATTCCTCCTTCCCCATAAATACTCCCATCGTCGACCACTCTATCAAACCCTCACTTTTTCAAATCTTCCAATTTCAAAAATTTCCTCTCATTCAAAAACTTCATCTTCCTCCTCATTTCATCTCAACCGAAACCAAGAAGATTCGTCATCAACATGGTTTACATCGCGCTCGTGCTCATCACCTTAACACTCATCGCACTTGTGTTCCCTATGATGAGGTTTTTTTTTTTGGGTAAAAGGCCTTCCGCCCGGTAAAATTCATTACACCAAAAAACATTGCAGAACAAAGGATGAGAGTGAATCCCTCAACTCTGCCCGATTAGGTCTAAACAAAAGCACAAAAGCACTAACAAGCTTCTACCAGCTATCTAACAAGAAACACAAAAGAAATGTTTATGGACAAGCCATAAACAACAACTAACTATTTCTTATTGCGTCCCTGCACTTTGAAGTCTCCCGAAGAACCACCGCTATACTTGGAATTAGAAGAATAATGAACAATATCATCATAGTTTTCATAGACTTCATCATCACTTTCCTCTACCACCTCCACTTGAGCCTTACTAGAACTCGCATCCTTATAATGAACATTAGATTCTTCCACACTATTATCTTCATTCATAAGAGCATTAAAAGAGTTCTTCAAAGAGACACTATTAACATCAATAGTACTAGATTTTTCACCATCATTAACAGGCTTGAAAACCTTAGGATGAGATGTAGAGGCCTTATCACTAGGCTTACTTATAGGTCTATAGTAGTAATTAGGCTTAGGCTTATTTAAGCGGATACCTCCTATAGGCCGAGAAGGATGTTTAGCCTGCTGCTTACCCTTGCCATTGTTGTGTTTTTGGGTAAAGGGTCTTCAACCCGGTAAATTATATTACACCAAAAAATCATTAAAGTACAATGGAATGTGCCATTCTTGTGTTTTACTTCAATAAAACCATCATCATGATTAGCAGACGAAGAAGCAGCCTTACAATTCTTTGGACAATGCACATCAATATGACCAAAAATCTTACAAACCGAACATCGGGGAGGTTGCCATTCATATTCAATTTCAATAGTTTCCAACGAATGGCCAGTCTTATTGAGGAAAGGAATAGCGATAACCAAAGAATCCCTTAAAACCATATCTGAAGACACCTCAATAAGAGCTCTCGCATAACCAGTTTGACCCCACGATTTCAGACACATATCACTCGTATATGCATCAAGTATAATAGGCTTACCAATCATAGTACCAATAAGACTCAAACCTACTTCAGTATAAGCAGCAACCGGTATATTATGAAGCTTAACCCAAACAGGAACATTCGTAATCTCATCTTTTTTAAGAACAGAGTTGAGATCCCATGTATTCAAGATGATAGGAATCATACGAATGGCCGTTCTCTAGAACTTGTTTGCCCTTCCGAGTTGAGAATTTGAAAAAGAAAAAAATCATTTTTCAGCATAACACGTTCAATACCATACTTAGCCCAAGTATTTTTAACGTAGTTCTCAACTATAGGAAACGCTAACCTCTTCCCAATAAAATACCCATAAAGCGCCAATTATTAACCTCTTCAACTGATGCTAATGGAATAGCCAAATCCGCATGATCTACTTCATTAGATGTTTTGGAACAAAAAGTTACCTTTCGCTTGCAAGGAGCATCGATAACAATTGACGCAAATGAATTATGAAGACCAGTAGCAGCCCTTGACTCATTCGCATCAGTACCTTTTTTTCCTAAGAATGATTCCATACCATCCGTAGGCTTTCCATGCATATCACTCACCTCCTTTTCAATCAGACCTTCCTTTAGCGTACTTGCTGCCAAACTCGACTCCCCACCCACATGAGAATAAAGGGTCTGATTGGCAGGTTGCGGCTCAAAAGAAACAGCCCTAAGAGGTAATCTACTCGAACGAATCATGTGCCCATCCACATTCCTAATCTTCTTCGCCAATGAATTCAACAAGGGGAACTCATCCTCCCTATGATGAAGTTCACATATGGAGACATTTACTTTGTGTTGTTAATCTACATTGGGATCATATACCCAATCCTTTGTATCATCCTTAGTATTGAAATGCAATATTACTAATAATCTAGTTATCTAGGTTATTATTATCATAATATGTTTGTCATTTCTTTTGATTTATTTTGTTTCATATTCTTTCGTGATACATTAAAAGTGGTACGGGTTTGAACGGGGTTCCAGTTGGTAAAAGTATGCAATATAGACCCAAAGCTGTTTCTACTAATTCCACTAGCAAACCTCTTCACGGAGTTGCTAGCACTAGTAAGGGTGTTACACTTAATCAGGTGGATAATACTGTTGTCCCTAAAAACTCTACATCTAATGACCCTACTGATGTGGCTACCAAGGAAAATCAACCTACTCATGCTTCACAAACGGTAAGTAATCCAATTCTGGCTCCTAATATATCTACATCTAACCCGTTTGGTTCTTTGGCTAATTATGATGATGGTGACGAGTCTAAGGGTTTGGAGGATGATGATGAGGTTGAAAATGTTTTTGATGAAACTGGTAATTTGTTTGACAAATCGGGGGCAAGCACTCCTGTTATGAATGTCCCTGATGTTTAGTATCGCCTCTTGGAATATAAGGGGTTTGAACCATTCCCCTAAACAAAAAGAGGTTAAACAGGTGGTAAATGATAATAATCTTAGTGTATGTGCTATTTTGGAATCTCATGTTGATGCATCGGTGGTCTATGGTACATGTCGTAATGTTTGTCGTAGGTGGAAGTGGACATCTAATGGTAGTCTATGTGATAAGGGATCCCGAATTATACTTGGTTGGGATGATGATATTGTTGATGTTATGATTATGTCTCAAACTAACCAGGTTATGCATGTTCAGGTTAATACTCGGGCGGACAGCAAAACTTTCTTCTGTTCTTTTGTATATGCAGATAATTATTATGTTCATCGGCGTGCCCTTTGGTCCAATCTTGCTTGCCATGCTGGATTTATGCGTACTAGGCCTTGGGTTTTGTTGGGAGATTTTAATGCGGCTCTCAAATTGGAGGATCATTCATGTGGTAGTTATGCTCCTGACATAGCTATGCGTGAATTTAAAGATTGTGTTATGAAAATGGAGGTTGAGGATATTAATAGTACTGGTCTTCATTTTACTTGGAATCAAAAACCAAGAGGCTCATTGGGTACTTTGAAGAAAATTGATAGGGTGATGGGCAATCTGAAGTTCTCTGACTTATTTCCAGGTTCGTTTGCTATTTTTCAACCTTATCGTATTTCGGATCATTCTCCGTGTGTTCTGCGTATTCCCCAGGTTACTAAGCCTAAGCCTAAGCCATTCAAATTCTCTAACTTCTTGGTGCATAAAGATGGGTTTATTGATACGGTTACTGCGGGTTGGAATCTAAATGTTCATGGTTGTGCAATGTATCGAGTGGCTCAACGATTAAAGGGGCTGAAGTCTCCATTTCGAAAGCTTTTGCATAGTCAAGGTAATCTTCATGAGCGGGTAGTTAGGGTTCGGAAGGAGTTGGATGAGGTCCAAAAGGCTATTGATACTGGTCCATATAATTCAGACTTACGGGATGAACATGCTCATTATCTCCTTGCTTACAAGGAGGCTATGTTAGATGAAGAACGGTTTTTAAAGCAGAAATCTAAAGTGCAATGGCTTCATGCGGGTGATTCTAATACGGCCTATTTTCACAATATTGTTAAAAGCAAATGTGCCCGTAATCGAATTGAAGTGGTTAGAGATGTAAACAATGCTGTGTACGAGGGGAATCAGGTTGCTGGTGCTTTTGTTGCTCACTATGAACAATTTCTTGGTATGGAAGGAAATTGTACTCTTTTTGATGATTATGATATATTCTCTAATGTTCTTCCTCATCAATTGGCTGGTTCGATGGTTCGTAATGTTACGGATGCGGAGATTAAGGATGCTATATTTTCTATGGGGGATGACAAGGCTCCTGGTCCCGATGGTTACACGGCTGCTTTCTTTAAGAAAGCCTGGGATATAGTGGGTGCTGAGGTAAGGACTGCTGTTCGTGATTTTTTCATTAATGGTAAACTTCTAAAGGAGATTAATCATACCATTATATCTTTGATTCCTAAAGTTTCTACCCCGTGTAAGATTAATGATTATAGGCCTATTTCTTGCTGTAATGTCATGTATAAATGCATTAGCAAAATTCTTGCTAATCGTATTAAAGAAGGCCTTGGTCAGTTGGTTAGTATTAATCAATCTGCATTTGTTCCTGGTCGTCGTATATCTGATAATATTTTACTTACCCAAGAGCTTATGCGGAACTATCATAGAGGGAGAGGCCCTCCTAGGTGTGCGTTTAAGGTTGATATTCAGAAAGCATATGATACGGTTGATTGGGCGTTTCTTAGGGCTATTCTGATTGGATTTGGATTTCATTCCAAAATGGTTGATTGGATCATGGTATGTATTTCATCTACGTCTTACTCCATATGTGTTAATGGTGATCTGCATGGCTGGTTTAAAGGTAAGCGGGGCCTTAGACAAGGTGACCCATTATCTCCATACTTGTTTACGCTGGTTATGGAAGTGCTAACTCTTATATTGCAGAAAAAGGTTTCGACTGCTGTTGATTTTCAGTTTCATCATCTGTGTGAGCAACAGAGAATTATTAACCTTTGTTTTGCAGATGACCTCTTCTTGTTTGCTAGAGGTCATCAGGAGTCTGTTAATGTCATTATGCAGGCTTTGGAGGATTTCAAGAACTTTTCGGGTCTTGTTCCAAGTATCCCTAAAAGTACAGCTTTCTTTTGTAATGTTTCTAATGCTCTAAAAGCTGCTATTCTCCAGTCTATGCCGTTTGCAGAGGGTTCTCTCCCTGTCAGGTACCTTGGGGTCCCCCTTATATCATCTAGACTTCTTTATAGGGATTGTAAGGTGCTTGTTGAGAAATTGGAAGGTCGTGTGAATGATTGGCGTAATAAGTTTTTATCTCTTACGGGTAGGCTTCAATTGGTGAGGTTTGTTTTATCTTCGATGCATTTATATTGGGCTTCGGTTTTTATCCTGCCTACTCGTATTATCCATGAGTTAGAACAGCTTATGAGGGGTTTTCTTTGGTGTCAAGGAGAAATGAAAAGGGGCAAGGCAAAGGTTGCTTGGGATTCTGTTTGTAAGCCAAAGCAGGAAGGTGGCCTTGGTATTCGACGCTTGGAGGATTTTAACGTTGCTCTCATGACCACTCACATTTGGAGTATTTTGACACATAAAGAGTCGCTTTGGGTACAATGGATTCATTCATATAAACTTCGTGGGAGAAGTTTTTGGGATGTCCCCTGTCTGGGGGATGTTAGTTGGGGTTGGCGTAAGCTTCTTGCCATTAGACCCAAGATTCGTCCTTTTATTTGGCATAAGATCAATAATGGGAAGGACACTTCGGTTTGGTTTGATATGTGGTGTCCGTTAAGCCCGATTCGTAATTTACTTACTGCTAGAGATATTGCACGAGCGGGGTTTAATTTATCTGACTCGGTTTATGATCTTATCGAATATGATGGTTGGAGATGGCCTTTAGATTGGTTATCTCGATTTCCATTGTTAGATGCTCTCCCGGTTCCTACTCTAAATGATATTGAAGATGGATTATTATGGCGTAACATGGATGGCAATTTTAGTTGTTTTTCAGTCTCGGGTGCGTGGGATTCTCTGCGTCTAAGGGCTGATTTGGTTGAATGGTGTAATATTCCTTGGTTCTCTCATTGTATTCCAAGACATGCTATACATCTGTGGCTCGTTATTAAACAGAAGCTAAAGACTCAGGATAGGATGCGCCAATGGGATGTTGGTCCTGACGTTGATTTGGCCTTGCTTAGATGCCCGCTTTGTGAATTGGTTCCGGATTCTCATTCTCATTTATTTTTTGAGTGCCAATTTTCTATGCAGGTTTGGTTTCAGGTGCGGAGTTTATCTGGTATGGATGCAGTCCCACCTTCGTTGGAGAGTATTGTTACAGTTCTTATTCCTTTATCTAAGGGGCGGTCGGTTAGTAGTATCCTTTCTAGATTATTGCTTGCTGCTACTACTTACTTCGTTTGGATGGAACGCAATTCTAGGCTGTTCATGCGTAAGAAGTCTTCTGTTGCTGAAGTAGTTAGCACCATTGTCTCTACTATTCGGTTGAAGTTGGTTACCTTCAAGTTCAAGAAGCTAACCTTGAGGTCTCGATTGATTTTGGATAAATGGAAGATTCCAAGTATATGTATACACGAAGGGAGTGCCGGGTAAGGGTTGTACTCTTTTTCCCTACTCCAAGGTTTTTCCCTTTGGGTTTTTCTTGGAAAGGGTTTTTAAGGAGGCAAACTTCCTGGGTTAACTTGCTCCCTTCGTGGAGTGGCTGGATGCGGGATGCTCGCTTGGTACAAGTTTTTTACTTGTTTTATGCCTAGTTTGTTGATGTAATATAGCTAGGTTTTTGTGTTTATGGCATGTCATAAACACTAGTGTTTATCAAGCTAGTCGCTTGAGGTTAATGTGGTATTTCAGCCACATTCCATTTGTACTTAACATTATTTTTTGGTTATATATTTACCGGGGTAAACCCCTTTACCCATGTATGCATGCTAAAAGAAAATGTAGGATAAAACATATTTCGTGGTATAAAAATGTAAAGCCTATGTTTTTATCAAATCTGTTTCTGTTACTACAGATCCACGGATCCACGGATCCCGGATCTCGGATGATATACTAGCCGAATCCCTTTTGTAAAGGAACCGTAGGATCCGTCCTACTGGAAAACAGTTTTCATGCAAGATTAAAAACCACTATCTTTCTAAAAAGTAATAATCCACTAGAAAGTCAAAACCTTGAGTATCTTAGAGTGTTAAAAAACCATTGTTAATAAAAATCTAGTAAAAACATTAGATAATCATAGGTTGACCACAAACATCTCTGTTTTAACTTATCATTTCTATAGGTTCAACTATGACGCATGAATATGAGTTTGATTTTTCACTCACTAGCGTCTACACTCCAAACATCTCCCTTGAACCCAACACACCTGGCAATCATGTCCGTGGGTTCAATAATCTCGAAAACTGTCACTTCCACGAAGGACGTATTGTAGACACCTCTCTACAATTCGAAGAAGTTATCAATACCTCCTTCCGAGCCATAGGACTAGAATGTCTTCTTGAAGTCAACGAGAAGATATGTCCAAGGTTCATAATGGAATTCTTCTGTCAAGTTGAACTCGTTCGTAACGAGGATCGCTCTCTATCTCTTTGGTTTTATATCAAAAACCAAAAGTTTACTCTAACCCTTGGGCATTTTGCTCACATCCTCCGGATTTCAAATCATGGACAATGTGCCTTCACCGAAGATTGGTCTCTCGATTCTCTCTTCAACTTTCATGAAGAAAATAGCCCACATTGTTCACACATACCCTCCCCGGAAGATTTAAATCGCATAATATGCAAACCTCGACCATATTACTCCAATCCAAACATTATCTTCACACGGGACATCCGAGAAGAGTACAAGCCTCTTGCACTCATCCTACGTGAAAATGTTTGGAGTCTTAGGGGAAATCGAGAAATTCTTCCCGCTTGTTGTGCTCACATGTTGTACTGTTTGCTAACACAACAACCATACAATCTCGCCTACTTCTTCGCAAGGCGAATTGCAAATCTTCAAGGCTCCAAGAATAAACTCATCCGTTATGGAATGTTCTTGACACGCCTCTATCATAATGTTATGCACTTCCATCCTCAATTTCAAAGTCCGTTGTACGTACTTGTGAACAAGATGATGGAACCGCTAAACATATCTCTCATGAAGACTTTCTTCATTCTTGATTCCACCAACACTCATCAATCACGTAATGATCCTCCTAGCGAAAACACTCAAGAAACCTAGTAGTATTTCAAAATAGGATCAATTCTCTTGTACTCGTGCTTTATCAATGTAATCCTATTTCCTTCATGAAATAAAAACATATTACATTTGATATCTTAGTGTTAGAACCCCTCTAAACCAACCTTGGAATATAATGCATTGTCAAGATCATTGCATACCTTTAGTAAAGGTTCTGCTGAGCAGATGGACGGATCCCAAAGTTTGTGCTAGACGGATCCCTTCACTTAGGGAACCGTGGGATCCGACAAACAGAAAATGCAATTGCAAACATTGTATTTCAATCATATCCTTAGAACACCTCACACTAAGCTAAACATATTGTCTTAAGGCAAAATTAAGTCCTTATCAAGATAAGTAGATCCTTCCTACTCACACATAACTTACCTAGATCACACTCTAAGACGCTTGTAGATCTATCGTTTCATTTTTAATCCATTACTCTTCCACTCTTAAACTCACACTTCATTTTTCACATGATCCCTCACATCTAGTCTTAAAAATCCTCCGATTATGGCAAAATTGATCATAAATCATTCTTACCTCAAAATTGATCAAAGTTGATCAAATTCTAGTTTTCCCATCTCAAAGCTTCTAGGATATTTTCCAAAACACTATCCTAAGTCACAAACTGATCTCTAGGATCACTTAGCTTCAATTGACATTTTCATCTTTAGTGTCATCCTTGCTCATCCATTGGTACTCATGAAAGTTCCAAATCCTTCCATAAAAGACAATCATTAGCTACATCACTCATTACCTTCAAGTACTTAAGAACCCCTTCATTTAAAACACTTAGAAGAACTGAAACACTCAAGATGATATAGATCTTAGATCTTAGAAACATCATTTCCATTCTTTCATAGCTGTTGATAGCCGGATCCCTAGGATTAGCCTAGACGGATCCCTACTAGGAGGGAACCGTGGGATCCGGATGACAGTTATGTCAAATCTTGATAAAACAATCATTTCAACTCATCTTTCTAACTCAAACACTCCATATCATCTTAAATGAGTTCCTAGATCAGTGCAAACTCTGTAGTTGACTCTTGTGCATGTTAATCATCACATTAAAATGAATCCTAATGGCTTAAGGCTTAAATGCACTTGCCAAATCTCTTGGTTTATAAACCACTTTGTTAGGACCTCCATAGTCATCATCTTCTTCCTAACTTTCAGCACTTTAGAAACCCTTGCAAACCTCTTGAAATCATCTCATCATGAGGAAAACCCCAAGTAGTAACTTATTCACCAAAGAACCACCCATGAAAAAGGCGCGTGTTATACACGAAATCTCTTCAACCGAATCATCTCCGGTCAAGCAAACAAATGATAGGATCCCTCCTCATCCAATCAAACCAATTCCTAAAAGGATAGTACCCACAAAACTACCAATGCCAAACACCACCATACATCCTAGGCCAAACAATATCATCTCAACTAAACCATCACCATTGGTTCCTAGAGCTATTTCATTTACATCCTCACTATCATCACCACACCTCTACAATTTAGAGGACTTGCTTCCTAGGCCGTCTCATCCGCTTCCGCCGACAACATTCTCCTCATTAGGAGGAATAATGGTACAAAATCAAGGTGTTGAGTCAACACTTGCTCCGGCTACCTTTTCGCCGTTTCCATCATATAATCCCATTTGGATTATGAGAAATCATCAAAGTCAACCACCCGACCATATGGAAGTTGACACTTCTCTACCACCACCATCATTCTTAGTCGAGCCATTCTCAAATGCGCCTCCACCAATCCCTCCATCGTTTGAAGCTCCACAAGCCGCTTCACTTGATCCTTCGCATCAAGCCATTTCATTTCTTCCACCACCACTACCTAGCCATGACAAAGATTGCTATCATTGTCAACATGTTGAAAGTTTGATACATGAAGTACGAGAAGACCAACGTTTCATGTTCTATCATCTCCTCGAACGTTTCGATGAGATTAAACCTAAACAAAACTCGAGCTAGAAGATTTTAGTGGTGTCCTAGCATCAAGCGATAGTTGGTTTAGAAATTCCTAGTCATGTACTCTCTTATTTTCTTAGTTTTTAGAGTCATGTATATCATAACTCTAGTTTTATTAAATGGAATTACATGCTACTTGTTATTTGGTTGAGCATATGATTACTTTGTATTCATATCTCATTTTTGTGATAACGTTACTTGTTATATCACCTTTGCTGAAATTAAACAGCTAATACGGATCCCTCACAATTGCCTAGACGGATCCCTACTAGGAGGGAACCGTGGGATCCGTGAGACAGAAAGCTATTTTCTACTAACTTGGACCACATTTGCAGGAAATTGTGAGTTATACTTGCTTTCTAACCTTTGTTTTGTAGTTATTCAATTTACACATGAAGACTTTGACATCCTAAAGCGAGGGGGAGCTTTATGTCAAAGCAATACATTGCAAATTACTTGCAATACTAGGTTTACATTTCGTGACATCCCCTTGCATAATTGCAATCATCAAGGGGGAGCACATTCGTCACTTAGACGAAATCCTTTGCAAACTTACTTACAAACAAACTAGATTAGTATCACTTTCTTGACGCCCTTACATAGGGATGGACTCGTCAAGGGGGAGTAAAGACGAGATCCTTTCCCGTTACTTGCTCTCTATTTCTTTTTATTTTTATTTCTTTCACATGTTTTTCTTAAAAACGATGTGTTGCTTTCCTTCAAACACTTTTTGTTTCGACAAAAAAGGGGAGAAGAAAGTAAAAACTACAAATTCAAACTTTTACGAATTTTTGCTTTTCCTTAAAATAATTTTATGTTTTGTCATCAACAAAAAGGGGGAGATTGTTAATACAAATAAGCCGTAAAAACGTTTATTTATATTTTACGATCTTCTAATGTTTTGTCGATAACAAACGTAAAATCATTTTAACAAAACAAATAAAATACGTAAATGGTTTGAACTAATAGTTTCTAACATATTCACATTTTCACATAAAACACTAAAACAAGTATAATTGATTTTATGATTTAGTAATACATATGTACAACAACTAGTGTTTACATATTTGGATAAAATATACACATAACTAGTATGTAGTATATTGGGTAATATAAATGGGTAGAAACTTAAGTATCACAACCCATTGGGCAAATACATTGAATGTAGTTGGGTACAACCCAAAGCCCATAACCCATGGATGTTGACCCATAACTCATTGCATGACATCATGCTTATATCATACATGGATAATCCATAACCCATGGATCAACCCATACCCAAGTGACCAAGTGCATTGCACTCAAAGATACATTGTATCTAGCCAAAGATCCATGGTTCAACCCATGACCCATGACCCATAACCAAAATACCCATGGGTAAAAGGGAGCGTCCCACGGATCCCTAGCTTAACGCTAGACGGATCCCTTGTGGAAGGGATCCGGGGAACAGTAGGATTTTTCCTCTATAAATAGTGAGCCATTTCTTCATTATTTCTTACCCCTTTCTAACACACTTTCTCCCTGAGTTAAAAACTCACTAACCTCAGATCCAAGAGATCTATGTTTGTAGTTTTGTTTTTGTGTGATCTTCTAGGTTCCTCTTAAAGGCAAGATCACCACCTTTGAAGTCGAGCAAGCTCAAGTCCATGAGTTGCCATGCTTCCTCATCATCAAGGCTACTAAAGTCTTCTTGTTGATGATTCCTTTCTTTCTTCAAAGAAGTGTAGTGTTGAAGACATTAGTGAAAGATGTCTCAAGTGTCAAGACGAAGATATTAGTGAAGGGTATCCATCGTCTATAGCATAAGCACTTGTGGTAAGTGCTTAGAAGTCAAGACAAGAAGCATTAGTGAAAGGTG